>APFE031103296.1:74107-122799 GCA_000404065.3 Pinus taeda | reverse complement strand
TTTGCTGGGTGCTATATCCATGATGGTACACACATCATTCACAAAGTAAACATTGTAACCCTTTTGAACAAGTTGTCGAACACTCAAGAGGTTACATCTCATTCCGGGGACATAATACACATCTGCTATGGTTTTCCTTTCTCCTTTCTTTGTAAATATTTTTACCTCCCCTTTTCCCATAACAGAAACTTTGCTATCAGTTCCTAGTGTGACTTCTAATTTCATATTTTTATCAAGGGCAGAAAAGAGGGCTATGTTACCTGTCATATGGTTGCTACAACCTGAGTCTAAAAACCATATGTCTTCACTGTTTGTTTCAGCCATGTTACAAGCTAACAACACATTAGTTTGGCTGATGTTCTCTCTAGTAACATTTGCATTTTGTCTATTACTCATATCATGCTGCTTCTTCCTACAATCACTAGCATAATGCCCATATTTTTTACAATAATAGCATTGGACATTGGATTTTTCATACCTTTGTCCTTGAGCATGATGTTGTTCTCTTTGCTGGCGGCTACCTTGGCCTTGGTTCTGATTTGGATTGCTGCCTCTTCCTTGAGCATTTGCTGGACTGTTCCTTCCACCTCTGTTCTGTCTTCTGCCTCTTCCTCTCTTGTTTCCTCTGCCTTGACCTCTTCCTCTTCCAAAGGACATCTGGGTCTTGAAGGCTTGCTCTAGAGATGAGTTTTCATTCCTACTCAATCTCTGCTCATGTGTTATCAATGATGCATGCAGCTCATCAACTGAAAAGTTTGAGAGATCCTTTGTCTCTTCAATGGTGGTGACAATAGCATCAAACTTTGAGGGTAAGACCCTCAATATTTTCTCCACAATCCTCCTATCTTCAATGGTTTCTCCATGAGTCCTCATCTATGTAATCAGACCAATTACATGTGTGAAGAATGAGTCAATATTCTCTGACTCCTTCATGTTGAAATTCTCAAAATCTCTCCTCAGCAACTGTAGTTTTGCTGTCCTCACTTTCTCCATGCCTTGATAGGCTGTCTTGAGGGTTTGCCATGCTTCTTTGGATGTCTTAGCTTCTGCCATCCTTGGAAACACACTCTGGTCCACTGCTTGATACAACAACACACGGGCTTTTGAATCCTTTTTCCTATTGCTCTTCAGCAGATCTTTCTCTGCCTGAGTTAACCTATTAAACTCAGTTTCATCTGCTGGTTCATCAAAGCCATCTTCAACTATTTCCCATAAATCTTGAGAGGCAAACCAGGCTCTCATGGTTATTGCCCAGTAGTCATAGTTCTTCCCATTGAACTGTGGGAGTTGGGTGTTAAACATACCCATACCAGTGCTTGTGCTGGCCATTTCTTGCATCCTCAGCTATGCTTCTAAATCCTTGAGTGTGTATTTAAAAACAACTGACTTCTGCAACCAAAAGACTCTTCAGCTTCTTTGTCACCTTCAAAGAGCCTAAACCTGCTCTGATACCATTGTTGGGAATTTTTGTTTCCAATGGGTAAATACCAAAACCACAAAAATAAATGCTCTATTTTCCTTTACACCAGGATCTTTTTGCACAGAGAAGTCTTTTAAAAAAAATTACACAGGACAGAGTATTCCACCACCATAAAATGATTTCTATTCATTAAACAAAAACAATTACATATTCATCATCTTTTACTCAGAGGGATTCACCAAAACATTTTCATAAAACTTACTCTGCCTGCTATGAAATTTTACACCACTGTGTGTAAATATTTCATTTACATTCACTGCTGTGTGAAAACAAAATTACAGAGTTTTACACATTTACCTTTTCACCTGTCTGAAACAATTCATGGATTTCAACAAAACTATCCACTGGTTTTCTTCATTTACTTCTCCTCCTGCACTGCTGTGCAATATTTACATTTCTTACATTACCAAGACAAAACATTTTTACTCTACTGCTGCACTTTCTTTTTACATTACAAACCCAAAAGAAAATTCATGCATTTCTGTGCGTTCCTCCCCTGCAATACAAAATTAATCTCAGGTCTCCATTCGCTGTTGTGAATCCCTGGTTTGCTGCGGACCCTCTGTTTTTTTTACTTGCTGCCGCGAACTGAGCTTCACATCCTCCCGTGTGCAATATCTCAATTACATGGAGTCAACGCTCATCCATTACATTTTCGAAAATAATAAAATAAAAACTTACATTAAATTTATGCCCATACTCCATATTAACTCGCCGTATTGAGAACATTGAAAAACATTACCAAACATGTCATAACAATAAACATAGGGTATGGGTTATAATATTACACCATGCAGTATTTAATTTTCAACAGGCCCGTATGTACTTTGGAAAATTTATCGGGGCTGAACTTTTCTTGAATCGAACGGTGGAGAGAGAAGACTTTAATCGAACGGTGGAGGATGCATATCGGAACACCTTTCTCACGGTACTTTACACCAAAGTTGCACTGTGGTAAATCAACGGGTGTAAATGCTGGAGGTCAACGGACGAGCGAAATCAATATCGGAAGGGGTGAGTTGACTGAGCGTTACCTTCCGAAAAGTGTCAGGTGATGATGTCACGGCTGTGCACATGTCTGCGTCGGAGCACCTTCATACGGAAACCACTTTTGCCAAAGAGCGGTGCGATGGCTTCCTGGCGGTTTAAGTTTGCTACTGGGTGGTTTCAAGGGTTGAACGGTCAGCGTTGAATGCTGGCCCGCACGCAGCAGTGGAATTATAAATTTAACACATCTTTATTTAAAATGAGCAATATCCCTTTCTCGAGCTCGTGGATAATCATATCCAAAGTTTAACTTTTTAGCACCTTTCATTCAGGAGGCCCATCGAGATCATATTGCTTTGAGTTATGTATGAAAGAAATCACGCATTAGGAGGTGGCTCAATAAGATTTTTAAGGACTGTAATCACAAGATATCAGAGGGTCAATATCATGGAGTATTTTCAGGTGAAGATAGGATTTTGGGATATGCCTTCTGGCTCCTTGGACGGGCATGCATATAGTGGAAATGAAGATTTTGATCACGCTATTGCACTTTCTCTCTCTGAGGAAGAACAAAGAAAGGTGAATAGTATAGGAGGCGGTTCTGAAGTGGATGATGATGAAGAACTTACTTGAGCTCTACAAACAATCTTGGGCATTGGCTTCCCTCCTTGTTCAAATGAAATACCTATTTATCCTTGGACATACGGTTATCCTAAAGGCTACAATATTTGTGTTGGGTGCAACAATGAGATAGTCGATGGCCTCCTTTTGAGCTGTATGGGAGCTGTTTGGCGTCCTCAGTGTTTTCGCTGTCATGCTTGGAAAGCCTATTTCTAAACATAAGTTTTCCATGTCAGGAAAAGATCCATACCACAAATCCAATTACAAGGAACTCTATAATCCAAAATATGATGTTTGTAACCATTTTGGATGCAGAGAGCAGTGGAAATGAGACGAAAGGTTGGAGGAACCGTATTCAAAACTATAGAATCCCAAAACATAGAAAATATTTTCTCTGGAAGACGTTGCTATCATTCATTTGAAACCGGCGAGATTCACGAGCCACGGTGAATAAGTCATTCCATTCCTATATTGATGTGTCAGTAATAGCTTTCAATCAAATAGTTGTTATTAGAAAATTTCTCTCCCAAAAAGCTTATTAAAATGGTTAGGTTTAAAGATCTGTTTTATCACTGCAGTTTAGTATATCCGGCTATGTCACAAAAAAAATGAGAAATGGGTAAACTCGTTAGAGTTTAAGTTAAGGGTAGCTAGAGATTAGATTTTTTAGCAATTTTAGTAAAAGAGTGACCAAATTGAAGCATCTGAGGTTGAAATATGAATAACTGTCATGCACGTGATTATCCTCCGCTTGAATATTCAATGCCCACATGAAATAAAATAACATTTACGTTTATGTGTTTATGGTTGTTGCTAGTTATTTTTATATTTATTCCTCTCAGTAATTATTTATGATATGCAGTAAATTTCTTAACAACTGGTATCAGAGCTAGATATTGGCTTCAAAGGGATTCTTTGATGCCAGGGGTTTATAGTGCCTCATGAGATCAATGTAGCCTTTTTACAGATTTGGGTCTAGAAAATAATGGTGGAACAATCGTACGCAGAAGAGCCTCGAGTAGAATGTACGGAAGATAGTGTTGTAACTGCGAGGGATCATAGTGCATTTGCGATATTTATTGGTTTGGAACATGCTGACAAATTATTTAGGATTCATGCGGCTATTTAAAGAAGGTCAGCAGAAGAAAATTGTTCATGCGGCTTCGAAAATTGTTCATTTTCTGCTGCATGAGGCCACCGGTATTGGAATCTACGAGGTATCGTCGGGCTCATCGTTGAAGTGATTTGATAGAAGTTTTTGAGCAAATCAAATTGAAAGAGGATGGATCAGAATCATAGCAACAATAAGAAAAAAAAAATTAATGAAGTCCAAATTATTGCATGTAAATGGGCATACTATTGTAAGACCTGGTAAGGCTTGTGTACCCCTCGGTGATCATCAGTAAAGTCTGGGTTAGACCTAGGTGATAGGGGGGATGTCGGCTTAACAATTCCCCGGGTAAAAACTCTGAGGGGGGTAACGGCTAGAGTGAGCGGGATTATCTCACTTAGCAGGTTTGGCTGGAGTTAGTCAAGGAACTGCAAGTCAAGTTTAAGGGGAGAATAGTTTGGTAAGACTACATCTTCATCATGTCCAATATATCACTCCGATCGGGGTGGGGAACTTAACCAATGACTTCACATCAAGGAGTGCCTTAATAGAGCACCTAATCACCATCTATCCAAGAGTCTTTGGATTGATGGTGAATGGGTGCATTGTTAAGGCACTCCTTGCGATAGGTCACTGGTTCAAATCCCTTCCTGTTGGAGGCATGATTACCATTACACCAAAACCCGTAGGTGTTTGTAAACAGACACATCAATAGATTTAGGCACATGCCGCAAAATACACGGGAGCATTGGATGAACACCACCATTAACGGGAAGTGCAACAATCTCCCCCCTCAACTTGAGCTAGGTGTGTTTTGAACTCGAGATCTTTGGCTCTCATACCACTTGTTGGAGGCATGATTGCCATTACACCAAACTTGCAGGTGTTAGTAAACAGACACATCGCTAGATTTAAGCACATGCAACAAAACACATAGGAGCATTGGATCAACATTGTCATTAACGGGAGCGCAACACATATGATTATGGGACAAACAACTTTTTTCGTGGAAGGATTGTTGAGTGCACACTACACCTCTCCTCTAAAAACACAATGTCATTAAAGGAAAAAAGTTAACTTAGGTTGATAATATTTGAGCACCTCATGAGGGGGAGGACCCATGTTGTATTCATGCAGTTGTGTGAACAATCATGGAGAGGGCTTTTAATTGAAAAAGGGTGTGCATGATGTGGCATCCTGTACACTTCATGTCTTTTGATTTTGGCTTGATTTTCTTTTTAAACGATGGCCTTCTATGTTTCAAGCTCACATGTCTTGGTTGCGGCTACCTTTTCTTGTGGAATGACGATTTAAATATTATTATGTGGAAATCGTTTGAGTCAGAAAAAAATAAATAAATTTGAATTGTAAAAAGGAGGAATTAAAAGGGTATTTGGTTAAACCCGTAATGCACTTTCTGCCATTGGATCAAAATCCCAAATCAGGACATCCATAAGATGTACCGTTTGATGATCTAGGTGGAAAACTATAGTGGAATGAAATACAATAGATTACTACAATAAGTAAAATTTCAAATAGTGATTGGTTATTATTATTATTATTATTATCCAATTTTAAGGTCACCGCCAAGCCAAACACCAAATTGGTGTATGAGAACCCCTTGTTTGTGGGACAAGGGACCCACCTTCACACAGTGATTTGACTTCTAAGTCTACGAAGGCATACATTCTCTACCCCCATTTGGTTTTGAACATGTGACCTCTTACGAGGAAACACATGCTCTTAACCATTAGGCCCACTCAAGTTGTATAGATGCATGGCTAAATAAATCACCTTATCATGGAAAGGAGGATTATATAATAGAGGAAGCCCATGATTGTATCATTGTTTTATTGTTGTGTAATGATACATATACCCATGCATTTTCATGAATTGTTTTGTATGTGTTACCATAGTCTGGCTGAGTGGTCATATAGATAAACATGTTTTAAAGAGGATTATGCTTAATATCCATGCATAGTAATGAGTTATGTGAATCTTCCATGTAAGAACATGTGTTTGTAGTATTATAACCTTGTAGGAATATTGTATTTATCAATTGGTTGATGATAGAAGGGTCTTTGTGTCATGCATCCATATAAGAAAGAGTCTTCAGTCTAAATCGAGCTATATATACATGGGTTGTTATGTGCTAATAATAATAAATAGGTAAAATATGCATGAATAAATTATGACTATGTTTGAGAGTTAGGCTAGACAAGGAGACTAAAGGTTATTAGTCGTTACTATCAGAAAAACAATCTTATAGCTAAGTTGTTATAACATACAATGTGCCTTCATGTGTGAAAGAATCACATTTTTTTCATAAAAATGGAGTATGATAACACTAGAAAAGAAATTTACCATGCTTATTTGAGAATATGTGGTAATTGACTCTGGTTAAAGATTAAACTATGGTCATCATGTTATAAAAACAAATTATAAATGGTATAATTGCTATGAAAATATTATACCATGGTAAAGGTTTTCAAGAAATAGTTTTATGATCGTGAGACCAAGTTATAGTCCAAGACTATGTAAGTGTATAAATTGTCTTCAAATTAATCCTTTGATTAATGCATCTACATATAATGTGATTTGTTGTTTAGTTGGAAGAAATTAGGATTAAGGGGAAACTTAATTTTAACACATTATTATATACCATGACATAAGCAAATTTCAATGGATATGCATAGTGGAACCTAGAAGTAACCTTGAGTACAAACCATGGTAATTAATAAATAGAACCAATTGTATGGACCACCAGGTCAATTAAATGGTATCTAACAATCTATATAAAGAGATTGATATCATACAAATTGAAATGCATAATTTTGGGAGGTTCTCTTATTGGATTGCATGGATAATGTGTCTCAACAACCTAACAAATGTTGCATAATTCACACATGAATTCATAAAATGGATAACTCATCTTTTGTTGAATGGTGATTTAATGTTAAAGAGGAGCTAACATGTAAGTACCCTGAGATCATAAACACTTACAACTAAAAGTGGTGTAGGATTCAAAGTAGTAAAACAAAAAAAACATGTATAACTACACTAAATTATGCATGGCAAACAAGTTGTTGAGGCATACAAAGGGAAATAGTAAATCCTATGAGATGAATTATTTGATAATGAAGTATGATTTGATAATTATTAAACCTTAAAATTTGTCAGTTAATAGTCTGCTTTAGAACATTAAGTAGAAGATATGATTAAGATCAAAATATGCATGAATACAATAGTATGCTACTGATATTGTAACCAAACGAAATATGGGAATGATCTACACTTGACACAAAAATTTCTTCGCTTCAGAAATGAACCATGCTTATGGGAATTATTTTTTAAGAAAAAGATAAAGGAATGTTTGGAATGACTCTAACATAGTAGAAGACATGTGGTTAAAACTTATGTCATGCATGTGATACCATGAGGATGGTATGATGAGTTGTCGCATAGATAGTACTATGTACAACAGTGCATATGGTAACCGTATGATTACATGTGTTACATGATTGAAATATGATATGTATGTCAGTGCGTATAATATACCTTGTGTGTAGGTATGCATAAAGACATTGGGTAGATGTGTGGCACAACAACGACCTAGAGTTTGCATAGAAGAAGGAAAATAAGAAGTGGTTCAAGGATAAGTAACCATGGTTATTTATAGTTTGGCATACATACGATTATGATGAATATATATGATGAAAATATATAATGAATATATATGGTTATGTGAACTAAACAAATATGAAATTGCAAGCATATTGATGTGGAAAATATGTTAGCAAATGTGTTGTATGCAGAGAAACTGCAAGAAGCAGGTGTTCAACAAGAACACAAAGGCTTGGAAGAATGCAAGAAGAGAACTTGCATTCTTCAAATAAAATGAAAAATGAGAAATACCTACTTTATTAATATTAAGTAACAAATCATGATATTTATTATAGTTAAATATATGCATCTATAACTTCTGACAGAGGGTTTGAAAACAATGTTACAAGTAGCTATGGAAGGAGATATGTTGGGAGCACTCCTTGCAACCGATGTACAACAGAAGTTTTGCATTAGATGGCGGAGCAATGAGAGATGTGGATTTAGAAATCAGCTACATGTGAACAAAGACATCCTACAGGGATACACCAAGGATGATATAAAGTTTAAGGGGGGGAGTATGTAACAGCCCTCCCTTGTGTGTTAAATTATTGTAAACCTAAGCTCAAGAAAGCTAGGTGTGATACCCTCCTTTGTGGGTTAAACTATTTGAACCCTAAGTTGATGAAAGATGGGTATGATATGTAATATGAGAAGCAAATACGTTATTAAATAAATCAAGAAAATAAATCACTTGGAGGGTGGAGCACCAAGAGAGATGAGATTCCTTCCAAATCCCATTGAGGAATGGGATAGAGATGAATATTTCATGATGAAGCTTCTAGATGTGATTCTAGATAAGCTTGGATGGATGGGAGATAAATATCCATCGAACATAAAAGCTTTGTGGGAGATAAAGGAAAATGTTTATCAGGAAAATCGTCATGGGAGATAAAGACGAGCCTTTCTGACAAACACTTAGGAGAATGGAAAAATCCATAAAAGCAGGACACTGCTAATGGAAACTAAATCATGAAAGATGGTATTAAATACCGAGTTCATTGATCAATTGAGGATAGTTTATCCTTGGCAAAAACCTCGGATTCGGGGGGATCAGAGGTGATTCATGGTTGGGTGGTGGTGCTCCGCTCGCCAAGTGAGGTTTTAGTTGTTGTCATAGGTGTGGAATGTTTTGTATGTTTATTCTTAGTCTCTCTTTGTTATTGTTCCAATTTTCTTATGAGAAGATTTCTTAGTTCTCCACCATGAGAATGTTTGAATGAATTACATGTTCTTGTGTATTAATAGATTCAATGGTGTTTCCCTCTATTCTAATGAGATTCACCTGCATGGTATGTGTTTCATTTAATCCTTACTTATTAGGATGTTAAATCATACAATTCATTTATATGGATGCCTTAATTACATCTCTTATGGAAATGATGGATTAACAATGCATGTGACTATCGTGTGATCTCATATGCATATTAAATTTATTAAGATTGTCTTTACATCGATAAGAAAGGATAGAATGCCTTAGTCTTTTATAGTTGTTCATCCATGCACTATAAGGAATTAATGGTATATCATTTTAATTATGCTTATATGGCTCTATAAGATATCCAACAAATATAAATGGAATATATATATTGAGTGAATTTAACTTGAATATCACCAGGTTTACTAAGGTAACTAGTATGCCTATAATGATATGATATCTCTAGTGTTGTGTCATAACTTGGTAAACGTTTATGATTGTAGAATAATTGTAATGATTGTCAGTATATGGTCTAAGAACCAGGTTATCTGAACCATGCCTTTTGTAAGACTTGTATATAGTTATGTAAAACTAGTTAGTTATGCATGATGAAAGAGAGATATAATCATGATATAGGACCATGATAGTAGAGTTAAATTAAGGCCCAAAAACTTTAAATCAATTAATCAAGAAAAATATTAAGGGTTGCATATTGTGTCTAGTCCTTTCATATATCTAATAGATCATGCTTAATATTGATTTGACATATAAGTTTTATAGATAAACTTAAAAGTCCACATCCTCCCACTCTATGGTCAAAATTGATAATGAATATGGAGTGTATTATAAAAATGTTAATAAGGATATACTAGTGGGCTAAAGATACTCTTGACCAAGGTTCAATCTTAACGATAAATAAAAAAGCAACTTCACCTGAATGGGAGCCTATTAACAAATTTCCACGGTAGGCTCAAGAGGTACGTTACACAAAACAACCCCTGATAATGTGTGAAACAAACTTTCATAGTTTGTAGGAGGTTATGCTAGTGCTACAATTGATAAAGCAACGAAGATTCAACTTCTTCTGAAGGAAAAGGACCAGACGACTATTCTATTAGAAAAACATCTCCAAAGTGAAAGGCAGGTGACTGAGCAACAATGACAAGCAAACCTTGTCGAATTACAGAAAAATTTTAATGATTTAAAACTACAATTTGAATTTGAAATCAAACACAAAGATTCATAGGTACATCAACTGGAACAAAAGACTAACCATTTGAAGGATGTAGGAGAACTGGATGCACTCCTTACAAAGGAACACGTTGTCTTTTGTCACAAATTAACTTCAATTCATGATTTATGTAAGACTAGTGATTCTTCAGTTAACGAGTTGTCTGGTATACAGATTCTATGAAGAATATGATGAGAAAATATCTTAGCATATATATTGGTAAGATAACACTCAAGGAATATCAAATGATCTTCCTCAAATTGAACAATCTGAAAAGGATATTATTTTCATTGACTGGGATATCAAAATGAAACAACAAAAATGGCTATTAACAGAACCATAGATCTTACTTCAAACTTCACTGAATATGTCAATGATACCTTTTTGCACACTAATCTAATAAAGGAATTCCCAAAGGAAACCTTTCCAGAAATCAAAGCTCTAAAGCAGTCATGGTAGGAAACATCCAAGAAGAAGGTCGAAGACATCCAATGCTTATCAAATGTAAACCTTGAAGGTTATTTTCATTTCTTGGTTAAACCACATAGTCAATGGCTAGCGCTGAGGTGTCTCTCTAATGCAATGACTCAACTTCCAGCATTCAATGATGTAGTATTTACGGGGAATATGTGCATGCAGTTGATTCATCCCCCACAACAAAAGCCAATGATGGACACATGTGGACTCAAAGAATGAATGAAGAATCAACCTGAAGCACACTCATCAATTTCTTGTTGTAACATATTGTTATCCTTATCTTTTCTTTATTTTAGTTTAGTTTTTTGGAGATTTTCTAAAGAATTTTATTTAGTTTACTATTTTTTTAATATTAATAGGCTATTGAAACCCCTTTCATGTATTTATAAATGGGTTCTAAATTTTTGATAGGTAGCTTTGAACTTGCACTATTGTTTAAATCCAAAGCTATCTAATTGAGAAGTTTAATTGGAAGTTATCTTTTTTATAGAGTACTGATGTAGCAGGTACTATTATCATTATATTGCTGCTATTTTTCATTAAGATAGATAGTGAATTTTTGATAACTTATTTCCTTATATAAATGCTTTGAAAAATGTTGTCACTATTGATGTCTAGGATTGTATCATTTGTTATTGTATACGAGATAATGAGATGTTATATTTGATTAAGTTTCAATCAAATAATTAATTAACTATTTAACTAATTTAGTTTATCTTATTTATTTTCCTTTCACAAAGTGTTTAACGATCTATATTGTTGCATGCTTTGTGAAATAGTTTATAAATCACATATAAAGGGATATTATTCTCAGCAAGTAAGTATTATACGATTATTTAGTTATTTCATTTTTAGCTTTTAAATCATTCCATTAGTCTGATTTTGTTTCTATTATTCTATTATATATATTCAAATGGGAAACTGATCCCTTTATCCCCAGTCAAATCCACCAATTCCAACGGAAAAGGAGTTGCCTTAAGTTCCCAACTAGGTGGTATTCCTTGATGTTGAGGCTAATATTTTCCAGCCTTCAACATTTTTGGGCTTATAAGGAAGGCCCCAGCTATGAATGGAAAAAATATTTAATCCCAAATCAAAAGGTTATCGAAAGAGTCATTCTCCCTCAAAATCTCCCCCAACTTCCAAATGTCATTCAGAATATCCTACTCCTAGACTAGAAGTTGTAAAAACAGCTACAAAATCTCCTACCACACAGCCTAAGACATCTGATCAACCTCCTTCCTAGGGGTTAAATGAAGTTGAGACCTTAATTAAAAAATTATAATTAATTTCTATTTTGGAAGAAAGGCCTCAACAATTTCAGTTATGTGAAGGAATTGTAGCATCATCTTTCCAGACCTCTCATATTCTGACTCGTTCCCAACATGAGAAACTTGGGGTTACTCCATTTGGGTTTCCCTTACCTTCCCACTAAAGAAAAGCTAAGAAATCTGAATCAAAATCATCTAATAATGGTATTTTATATTCTTGTCCACCACAAACACCTTTATTTCATTCCTCAACATCAACTTCCTCCCATTCGATCAATCCCTCCACTCATACCCCTTACCTTCAATCAACTGATGCTAGTTTGACCAACACTAGCATAGGGGATACTTCTCCCACACAGTAAACCTCTTCTACTATTACAATTTCTTCTAACCAAATTCCTAGAATGGCTAATAGACCTTAGACCAATCTAGGTGCATTCAACATGCCTGCACCCCTTCATCCTTTACTCAAAAATCCAAAGAGAGGGTTACCCAATTTCAATCCTAATGAAGGGATGCAAGTTGAAGAACACTTACATAATTATATGTTGGCCATTAACCTAAATGGGGTGTAAGAAGGAGATTGTTTATGTAGACTTTTTCTGTATACTTTTGTAGTATCAACATGATCGTAGTACTTTTCTTTACCATCAAGTTCAATTAATAATTGGAATACATTTCAAGTGTAATTTCAGACCAAGTTTGGTGATGATCATACAACAACTACATTAATTATCAATCTTTCCAATTTTAAAACAAATAAAGGTGAAAGAATCAATGATTTTGAATTCTAGGTTCAATAAATTGCTTAATATGATTCCATAAACTTCAAAACCTGGTGAAGATGTACAAATAGAATGGTATATCTCTACACTTTCCTCTAATATTTTGATATTGATAGATAGAGCTAGTAAAATCACTTTAAGTGACAACATGAAAGAAAATTTAACTGTCGAAAAGAGAATTTGAGCTTTAGAGAAGAAAACCATACTTGAAGAGAGAAAGTCAAAGAAAGAGACTTTCAAGGAAGAAACCTAAAAGAACCCATCTAAGGACCCTTTATATTTAAAAGGATTACAGAAGTCCTCAAAACAACATCAAATGAAATGATCAATATTAGGAAACATGTATCAGATTCTTCAAAAATACTTTTCAGAATGGTAAAAAAAGCTCAACCTTCGTCATCTCAAACACCCAATATTATAGCTAATGCTAAATCATATCAAGAGCAAGACAAAGATTCAAGCTTATCTATGGAAGAATCAGAAGAGGAAGAGCTGGTGGAAGCACGTGGAATATGGGATTTTACTCTTACTACATCAAAAAACAAAGAAGAAGGAGAAGCCCTACCAGTAGAGGCTAGGAGTAAAAAATACGTTGATTTATCATCATCCAATAAGAAACAAAGGTCAACTTCTCTTGTCAATAAAGATAAAAGCATAACCAAAAAATCACCTCCTAAATCTTCTGAATCCATTCCATCCTCTTCAAGCTCCCCTCCCGCATTTAAAACTCTTGTTGTTTCTGATAAAGATATGGATTATGATATTGTGTAAGATATGAAGAAAGTTAAAGCTAATATTTATGTGCATGAGGTGAGCAAGCCTAAACAACAACATAAATTATTGTTGAAAGAATTTAATGTTGTTCCTACAAATCCTTTGCCAACTGCAAAAGATTCACATGGAAAAGGAAAACCTCCAAGTGATTCCCCATACAAAAAGGATGCTTTGATGCAATTTTAATTGGAGATAGGTCCAACTCCCATACTCTGCCTCTTTTTTTAACCTTTGAGATTTTTAATAATTTTTTTCAAAATTTACTTATAGACTCACATCATTTTCCAAACATTATGCCATATTCAGTTTATCTCAAATTGAACATAATGCTTAAGAAGCCTGATGTCCAAATTGTGCAATTAGACAAAACAAAGGTTAAGGTGTTGGGAGAATTAAACTATGTTTTAATAATATTATATTCAAATCAAATGTATGTCAAATTATTGATATTTTGATTGCTAATATTCCTAATTGTTATGGTCTTATTTTAAGAAGAGATTAACGTGAGAAATTGCATGGTTATTTCACCATAGATTGGTCACACATATGGCTTCCTTACAATGGGAAACCAAATTAGATTCGGGTGGATAGAGAAACCCATATGAAATACTTGTTTATTGCTTTGGATGAAGAAAACAAGCATTTACTTTTCACAAATAACATCCTTGGGAATTATTCTTTGAAATCTTTATTTGGAAGTTTTGCAGCTTAGGGATCCCCTTTCTTAGCAAATTATGTTTCATCTTAGGTTGAAAAGTATTCACAAATATATTTTACTAAATGTATTGACACTGTAGATATACCTGTAATTAAGCATGATTCTTTATTTTGGACACTTTATTTTGATGGTTTTAAATGTAATATAGTGTAGGGGTTGGATGTATATTGGTAAGCCCTAATGGTGAAAAAACTATGTTGGCATGTAGATTAGAGATTGAATGTACTAATAACATAATAGAATATGAAGCATTAGTACAAGGATTGCATAAAGCTATAAATCTTGATGTTGAGTACCTTCTAGTCTTTCGTGATTCTGAAATTGTTATAAAAACAAGTTAGAAACAATATTCATTGTGTTTCTAATCATCTTAGACAATATGAGTCATTAATTCAAAATCTTACTTCACATTTCATTACATTTAATATTTCTCCAATACCCAGGGTAAAGAATTCAACGTTTATCTTTTGGCTAATGTTGCATCTAAACTGATCCCACGTGAAAATTTTATTCTATATAGGTTTTCTATAGAGTTGATTTTTCTCCCTTCCATTCATGAGAATGACACCAATTTACGAATATTCAACTATGATGAAGATATCCTTGATTTTTTAACATCTCAAGAATGTTATTTTGACCAAGTAATTGATGAGGATGAACATGATAGACAATTGAATAAATTGAATGAACAAAATGCCCTAGCCAAACCTATAGTTGAACTTGAGGATCTTTATGACTTAAAGGACATACTTATAAAGGTCAGCAAGTGCAAACTTCAAAGTTCAACTTTGCGATTTGAACTAGTTAACCTTGGATGTCATATTAAACCTCAAAATATTAGCTTAGGTCTTGGGCTATCATCAGAAGAAATAAATGCATTTATTCTTCTATTAAAAAGATATAAAAACATTTTTTCTTGGAATTATCAATATATCAAAACTTATGACAGTTCTCTCATTCAACACATTATCCCAGTGATACCTAATATCAAACCCAATCAACAAAAACTTAGAAATATTCATCCAAATTTGGAAATTAAAATCAAAAGTGAGCTGAATAAACTTTTAAAAGCCAAAATTATATTTGGAGTAAGACATTCCTAATGGGTTCCTAATATTGTACCATTTAAGAAAAATAATGGTGATATCCATATTTGTATTGATTTTAGAAATTTAAATATGCCATGTCAAAAAGATAATTTTCCCCTCCCACGAATGGAACAAGTCGTACAATTAGTTGTTGGTTTTGAACTAATGTCTTTTCTAGATGGATTCTCAGGTTATAATCAAATCCTTGTTCATCCAGACGATATATTAAAGACCGTGTTTAGAAAAAAAATGGGTAACATGCACATATAAAAAAATGCCTTTCGGATTGATGAATGCATGAGCTACATCCCAAAGAGAAACAGACATCATTTTCAAGGGTTTAATTAATAAAACTATTGTGGTATATCTTGATGATATTACCATATATTCTAAGAACAGAATTAATAATTTACATGATTTAAAGAATATCTTTGAAAGATACAAAATGTATTGAATTTCTCTAAACCCGAAGAAATAATTTTTTTTCTCTTAGTGAAGGTAACTCAGTTTTATTGTATCCGAAAATGGAATTTTTATTGATCCAGAAAGAATTAAGAACAAAAATCAATGCAATATTTCCTTTGCCAAATTAATTTGGTAATAGATTTATCCTTGAATTTTCACAAATTGTTCTACCATTACAAACATGATCAAGAAAAAATCACTTTTCAAAAGGGGAGACAGTGAAAGAGAGGCTTTTAAATAAATCCAACAAGTTGTAATTGATGATCCCTCTCTATCAAATCCTAATTTTCCTGATCAATTCATTTTATATACCTTAGCCTTTGAATTATCATATGCAACAGTCTTAACACAACCAACCAAACAAAAAATTGAAAGATAAATTATGGAAACAAGGAATCCCACCACTCACGACTATAATTATGAAAGTGTTTTTTCTCCTAGTGTTCCACAACCTACAAGGTTTACACCACAACAATTGGAAGAAAAAAGAGAAAAAGGGCTTTTTTACAATTGTGATAAAAAATATACTAAAGGTCATACGTGTGCTGAGAAGAAATTATTTACATAGATTATGAAGAGGCGGAGGAAAAGTATCAAGAAACATGAAAAGAAGAGGATATACACCAGGAACCCACCCTAGAGAAAGAAGAAATGAATCCAACCATTTCTTGTAAAGCATTGGAAATAATTACCACTCCTAAAACTGTCAAGAAAGAAGGGCATATCAAGAAGAAGTTCAAGAAGTGAAAGATCACATCGAGAAAGAAGAAATGAATCCGACCATATCTTTTAATGCATTGGCCAAAATTACCACTCCTAAAACTATCAATATAAAAGGACATATCAAGAAGAAAAATGTTCAAGAAGTGAAAGATCACATTGAGAATCAAGAAATGAATCTGACCATATCTTGTAATGCATTGGAAGAAACTACCACTCCTCAAACTATCAAGATAGAAGGACATATCAAGAATAAAAAGGTAATAGTGTTGATTGATTCAGGCAATACCCATAATTTTATTCATTGTAAGATAGCCAAGGAATTGAATTTCTTCCTATATCCAGCACGAGAGTGTCAAGTGATGGTTGCAAGTGGAGGAACCATAAATTGCTCTGGAAAGTGCCATAATATCAACCTATCTATGGGAGAGTATGTACTAAATAGCCCAATGGTTTCCATTGCAATGGGTGGTGCTGATGTTTTACTAGGAGTCCAATGGCTAAAATCTTTGGGTACGATAGCTTTTAATTTTCAAGAACTTTTCTTGAATTTTTTTTGGGAAGGAAAGGAAGTTGAATTGAGGGGTATCGAAGGGAAACTGGGAAAGATAATCAACTCTAACAGCATGACAAAGCTTCTAAATAAAGAACAACAAGGCTTAATTGCACAATTATGTTCACTAGAGGATCCCACATCGAAATCATGTATTTCGCGAGATATCCAAAACATTTTGGACAAACATTCGAAGGTATTCGAAACTCCCAAAGGCCTCCCACCTATTCCTGATCATGATAATGCTATTCATTTGATTCCACGAAGTGTTCCTCTAAACATCAGGCCCTACAGATATCCATATGCCCAAAGGAGTGGGAACTTATTCAAAAGTTGCAGAAGATCGCAGCTCAAACAATATTGTGAGAACTTAATAAGGAAGGAAAAATGATATTGGAACCTGAAGCAGTCATAGAACCGAGAAATTGACAGCTACAAAATGGATCAATTTTAGAGTATCTCATCAAGTGGAATAACTTACCTACTAAAGATTCCACATGTGAGGACAAGAATTCATACATAAGCATCACGAACGACTCAAGCATTGAGGACAACACAATTTGAAGAAGAGGGGCATGTTAGGTCCCTATACTACTAGTGTAGCCCCTTATTATTGTTAGTGCAACCACCTTATTATATTATTGTGCTCATATAGTCCCCATATTGTTGTTATTGTGCTCCCTAGAAGCCCACTATTGTTATTATTGTGCCCTTACATTATTATTGTTATGTGTGTTTTGATTATATTATGACCCCTTAGACTCCTAAATATAGAAATGAGGTCTTATCATTTGCATCATCCAGGAATTGCTCACTTGTGTAATGTAAAATAGGTTGTTCCCTCGAAGAGGCTTATTTCTAAGGCGTTCATCTATCTTTTCTATCTATTTGTGAGTTGGTTTGATAACACAAAGCCATCAAGTATTTTATACCTTTTCTCTTAAAAACGTATATTAAATTCATTGTGCCTTTTTAAGTGGTTACACAATTACTTCGTCAAAAATAATTAGGAGAGAAAAGAGCTAACTCAGTCATTGCCTTACAATAATACAACCTAGAAATAAAACTTGCTAAAATTCTTAAAGGTCAAGGTTTTTGCAAATTTATTATAGGAAGGAATGATGCATCAATTGATGAAGGTATAGGTAACAATGTTCAACTCACACAGGTACTCCATGTTGACACTAAATCTCAATATGCCAACTTAATACTTTATTTAAAAAATGGTTATGCTCCATCTGAGCTAGATTTTAAAAGAAAGATAGCCTTGAGATTAAAAGCTAATAAATACCATCTCATCAATGATGTTTTTTTTAGAAAAAATTATGATTCTTTCTTGTTAATATGTTTGGAAAAATCTGAAGTAGAAAAAGGTTTACAACAACATCATGATGGGCCAACTGGTGGACATTATAGTGGAGATACAAATACTAAAAAAATCCTACATGCTGGATATCACTGGCCAACTTTGTTCAAAGACATTCACATGTATGTGTAAAAATGTAGAATTTCTGAAACTACTTCAGGAAGACAGAAGAAAGCATCTATGCTTTGCAACTTGTTAACATCAAACAACCTTTTGAGCAATGGGGGGTGGATATAATAGGTGAGATCATTCCTCATTCTTCCAAACAACATAAGTACATTTTAACCGTAACATATTATTTCATAAAATGGGTAGAGGAAATACCTCTGAAGCTAGCCAATTTTGAGAGAATTACTAAATTCATTGATCAATTTATCATTATTAGGTTTGGTATCCCTAATGCTCTTATTTTTTACAATGCTTCTTATTTTTTTGGGACTACAATGACTGAATTTTCTCTAAAAAGAGGACTTAAACTTAAGTATTTTGCAAATTACTACCCTTAGGGAAATAGCTTAGAAAAATCCACTTATAACAATTGTCAAATGAACCATTAACCAAAATCAAAAGAATTGGCACAAGGATTTAACATTCTCTTTATGGGGTTATACAATAATTGAGAAAACCTTAATAGGTACCTTTCCTTTCCATCTAGTATGTGGAAAAGAAGTTATTTTTCCTCCCAATTTAGCTCTACCTTCATTGGCCCTAGTTCAATTCATTGAAGAAAAGCCTTATTCCACTCTACAGTTGGGAATGACTCAAATCCTTAAATTGGAAGAACAAAAAAATAAAGCCAAACCAGTCCATTCCCACCATCAATAGTTGGTCAAAGATTCATTTGACATAAATTCAGTCGAATATAACTTTTTTGAGATTGGAGCTTTGGTTTTGAAATGGGATAAAGCGCAAGAGTATAAAGGAAAACGTACTAAATTTCAAAAACTGTGGCTTCATACCTTTCAAATTTTTGGGAAGATAGGTCCATCAATTCTTTTCATTCAAGATTTACAAGGGAAGAAGGAAAATCTTCCCGTTAATGGACATATTCTCTCAAAATATTTTTCTTGAAAAGAACATTTGTTCTCTTGTAAAATATGCAAATAATTTTATAAGAAAAATAGCAATTTTTTTTGGTTTGCTTTATAATAAGTAGTACACTTTTGAAAGTATATATTGGAAGTCTCTCTTCATTATTAAGGTGTTATCTTGCTCAAGAAATAATTCATAAAGAAAGACTATACATTGAAATCTAGTATTGTGTCTATTTGAAAATTTTGAAATGTGATAACCATTTAATTGTGAAATATTTTTGCTTAGAACTCTTAAAAAATCTATTTGTTTGTAAATCAGCTTTGAAGAGTTATATTTATGAAAGGATAAATTATTCTAAAGCTTTAGCATATTTTAATTAAATAGTCATTCCAAAAAATCTCGAGTGAATGAAACCTCCCCATCCATTAATTTTAATTTTTTTTAGAGTGTAATTCAAAAATAAAAATAAAAAAAGTTAAAAGTTAAGAGATCTCATCATGAGCTCGCTTATCATGATCATAGGAAACTAATGACATATACATTATCACTATTGGCAACCAAACCAAGATGATGGCTTACAATCATAACACTATAATACAAGAGGTCTCATTACGAGCCGACTTGTTCAATTTTATTATAACTTGTGAATGGAATTATCATCATCTCGCCATGAAACCACGATAATGACTTTTAAGTAAAAAAATAAAATAAAAAAAGATAAAAAATATTAATTACCTCCAAAAATGCTATTAGGACATGGATGGGATACTCGTTCATTTTAGTTAATTGTTTACCCTTTTGAGGTTATGAATACGTGCTCACATCATCGGCTCTACCATTAACCAATAATTCTATTCCAGATGCTAAGCTTCTAATAGTTTTTGCTTTAGTTTTTCAACCTATTAATAAGCGATTTGCACAATGAAGATTTTCATGTATAACAAGTTGTGAGAAGCTTTATGATAAAATGCGTTGTGTCACTTCAAAGTTATTTATATTGATCTAAATTTCAATCATTCTTGACTTTATGAAAAGATTCCTTGACAAAGATTAAGATCTTATTTATTATTACAAAGATTAACTATTTTGTTGAGTTTGTCGCCAATTGTCGTAGTACTCAACAACCCCAATTGTTCGTAGACTTAGAATAATAAATAATGGGGTTCCTTTTAATTATTAGGAATAAATCCTTTCTTATTTTAATAAAATAGGACAAGTTTAATGTTTATACCCTTTTTTATAAATAAAACAAGAAAATATTTTAAAAAGGTATATTGTGAAATAAAACCCCTTTTAGGCCTAAGAACCTTTTCATAGCTCTTAACAAATAATATGAAAATCGAAGAAATCATGTTCAATTATATTTGCATCAAAAAAACCTTTAAAAGGATAGCGAAAGTTTCTAAAGGTTGTTTTATCAAATAAACAAAAATATCATAAAAGGTCAGTCTCACTAAAAAACCACATATGAAGTGCAATCAGCTTATCAATGTTGGCAATTTCAAAATGAGTACCGATATGAAGTGCCATTAGCGAACTGCTCATAACGAACTACCAGTTTTGAACTGCCGATAGCGATATCCCATTCCGTCAATTATCAATATTGCATTCCGTCAAATAACGAATGTCAATATTGCATTATGTTAACTCCCTACATTGAGATATCAGACATCCCGCATCCTCATTCATGATCAATCAACATAATATTGGAAATCACATGCCGTAAGGTCATGTTCATATGACCTGATACTGGAACACCAATAAAGTTATTTTCTGATATAATTACAAGTGTGAGAATCATGCGAACAAACATTCAAAAATTAAATGGCCACTCTATGTGTTTATAGTTTCAAGGTTTTTAAATGATTTTAAATAATTTGATGTAATGTAGAAGGATTTCTCATTAAAGCTCGCATTCAATTGATAAGACTCTTTGTGTTTTACAAGTTCTTTTTGTTCATCCTAGTTTGCTTCTTATAAGTGAATTCTGATAAAAACTAGTTGAAGGATGTGCCAAGGATAATCAAAATGAAGAGAAAGTTTGTAATTTAGCCACAACCAGTTTTGCCTCCTGAGGAAGTTCCTGAGATGTATCCATTGTTTACAGATACTACATTCACTCCAGATGAAAATGGTTCAAGGATGAAAGCCCAAGGCTAATTGAGATGCAAGTGCTACTACTAATGCTCCTGCTTTAGATGTCCACTGCATGGAATGATGTGGCTAATTCGTTTCTGTATATAATTGTTTCCTGTCCAAAAATTATACCCTGCACAGGTATGGTAAGATGGGTCATTGACCATCTGGATATTACATACAAATATTTTATGATTCTGAAGAAGAAAATTATTGTATCACTCAAGGACGAGGACTTCAGGAAAATGTGCCATTTGTCACTACCACAGGAAAAGTATGATACTCAATTTCTCTAGAAATTCATGCAGTGGAATCTAAGCTGAGATTATCTTATCATAAAATGGGGAAGGGACCTAGGCAAATAGAAGTGCGAAGACAGGGGTATGTATTTATTAGCCTCTAGTGTTCGTCCTTTCTCTTGTATTGCTGATATGATGTGTCGTCTCTATAATTACCCCAATACACAAAAATTCTCAGAGCGATGGGTATCGCTAATAAAGGCTACTTTTGATGGCTATATCATGGATTGGGGAATATTTAGTCCAATAATTGAACTACTCAAATCTGTAGTTATTGACACAAGCATAATGCTATTGAGAGGTATTCTCCCCCTTCATTTATGAGTGCCTATATCATGGATGCTATTTGTTTTTCATATGATTTCCTATCTATACGATTGATGTGGATAATTCAATTACCTACCCTTACTCATGCTTACCTTGATATCATGTGGGAAACCAAGTAGCATCCTCATTTTTGTAAAATCTTTCATGAAATTACACTCCCCATTTCCCAAGAGGTCTTTGGTAGAAAAGCACCTAGGCTCTCTAGAAAAACTAATAGAGACTTAAAGCTTATATTCAAGTTTTTGGCAGCCTTATCCAACCTCTTTTTGTCATAGGTTTCCTACCAAACAATTGGTAATGGTTTGACTAAAGTTCTCAAGGATGGCAAGAGAACTATTTGGCCTCCTTTTCCTATTTCTTGTGGTACCTATACGTTGGAAAATTTCAAGCATTCTTAGCTAGATATTGAACAAATCAAAGTCTTTACTTTTGCAACCATTCCAAATAGGAAATACAATCATAATGAGGTCGCAAAAGATTTCATGAAGGAAGCAAGAATCAGGTAGTTTTCAAGGGAGCCTCATAAATTTGATGATTTATTTGAGATGGTTCCAGAGTATTCTGTGGTTGAAAATTTGGGGACAAAACGTCTAACTCCTGAATAATTTATTAGGTTCAATCAATATCATAATCAGAGAATAACCCATTTGCCAGAAATTTTGTTAAGAGAGTCTCAACAGAATCATGAAGTTTCAAATACGTCAACCTCCTATTCGAAGAATACAATTATTTCCCAAGTCTCAGAGATAGCTCATGCAGTTTTTGAATAGACGATGAAAGTCAAAGAATAAAATAAGTTGGATGAAGTGTGCAGGGAGTTTAATCATGTCTTATCAACTGAAATAACTTAGAATGTGAATAATATAGTGGGGAAAGAACATACCATGCTCTGGAAGCTAAAGGGAAAACCTCGTTCACTATTGAGGCTCCAGAAATTACTATGTTCCTATGACTCCAAAAATTAATATTGTTGCTGAGGTTTTTGATAAAACTACTGTTTCTAAGGATATGGAAATTATCTCACCATTTCCTACTATGGAGATAGTCCTAAAAATTGAAGAAATTCCTGCTTTGGATGTATTTAATATTCCAAAAAATAAAGCAATAATGATAAAGATGGAACAAGCACAAGCATTAGTTTCAAACGAGACTCTTTTTCAATTTATCTAGAAACGAGCCCAAAAATCTCGTGGCTAAGAGTTCAACGCACTTTCACAATTTGCAGGAGCTTATGCTAGTTCTATTATTAATATAGCAATGAAGATTTAACTACTTCCCAAGGATAAAGTCCAGATGATTATTCGGTTAGAACACGATCTCCAGAATGAAAGGTGGTTGATTAAGCAACAATGGCAAGAATGCCTTACTCAATTACAAAAAAAATAATACTTAAAACTACATTTTGAATTTGAAATCAAAGACAAAGATGCACAGGTATAACAACTACAACAAAATATTAATGAGTTGAAGGAAAATCCATAAATAAATGAAGTCCAAAAGGAAGTAGGAGAATTGGATACACTCCTTACAAAGAAACAGGTTGTCTTTTGTCATATATTAACTTTAATTCATGATTTGTGTAAGACTATAAATTCTTTAGTTAACCATTTGTCAGATCTGTAGACCTTCTATGAAGAAATGATGAGAAAATCTCTGAGCATATAGATTGGCAAGACAATGATGAAGCAAGATCAATTGATCTTCCTCGAATGGAAGAATGTCAAAAGGATATCGTTTTCGGTAACTCGGATATCAAAATGAAATAAACATAAATGGCTATTATCAGAGCTATAAATATTGCTTCAAAATTCACTGAATATATCAACGATACCTTATTGCAGGTCAATATAATACATGAATTCCCAAAGGACACCTTTACAAATATCAAAGCAATAAAGTAGTCATGGCAGGAAACATCCAAAAAGAAGGTTGAAGACATCGAATGTTTATCAAAAGTAAACCTTGAAGGTTATTAGCATTTCTTGGTGAAACCACATAGTCAATGGTTAGTGTTGAGGTGTCTCTCTAATAAAACAACTCAACTTCTTCCATCTCTGAGTGATGCAGCATTTATGGGGTACATGTGGATGTAGTTGATTCATCCCCCCAACTAAAGCTAATGACGGATATATGTGGACTCACAAAACGAATGAAAAATCATCGTGAAGAACAATCATGAATTTCTTGTTACAACATATTGCTATCTTTATATTTGCTTTATTTTAGCTTATTTTTTGGAGATTTTGTGAATACTTTTATTTAGTTTACTATTTTTTTAACACCAATAGGATATTTAAACACCTTTCATGTATTTAGAAATGGGTTCTGAATTTTTGATAAACAACTTTAAACTTGCACTATTGTTTAAAACCAAAGTTATCAAATTGAGAAGTTGAAACATAAGCTATGTGTTTTATGAGAAGAGTAGTGATGTATGGGGTACTATTATCTTTATATTATTTCTATGTTTCATTAAGATAGATAGTGTATTTCTTATAAGTTATATCCTTATATAAATGCTTTGAAAACAGTGAGACATTGTCACTATTGATGTGTATGAATGTATCATTCATGATTGTATAAGAGATAAAGAGATCTTATATGTGATTAAGTTTTAATCAACTAATTAATTAACTATTTAATTAATTTAGTTTATCTTATTTGTTTTCCTTTCATAAAGTGTTTAATGATCTATATTGTTGCATGCTTTGTGAAATATTTTATGAATCACATATAAAGAGATATTATTATGAGGAAGTATGTAGCATACATTTATTTAGTAATATCATCTCTAGCTTTTAAATCATTCCATTAGTATCATTTTGTTTCTATTATTATATTATATCTTTTTAAAGAGGAAACTCGTCACTTTATCCCTACTTGGACGCACTAATTCCAACTGAAAAGGAGCCTTTAATAGGTGGATATTGTTCTACTGCTATATTGCTAAGCCTAGTAGAAGACATGGAGAATGGATCTAACACCCTAAATTATTTTAATACCATGTTCTTATGGGATGTGAGGCTTTCGGAATATCATAATGAGATGAAATTGATGAGTCTTGAGCATGGTTTGATGTATTTCTTAGAAGACAAGTTGGTTACTATATCTTTCATTATGTCCCATGTAGGTGTTGTTGTTTATGTTGATATAAGTGTTGAGGGTTAAGTATTTTAGTACACAAAACCTAGGATGGATAAGTATATACAGAGACTAGGACTTTGTCCATCTTTCCATGCACCTGTGTGATGTAGCATCGCACTTGCATGATGAAACATGGCTAGGTGTGGTAAAACATGAGAAGGAAAATAATGCTATTGTGCAGAGTATATGTGATAAAAAAGTGTTTAAGCGAAGGGACGAATTTTTTTTCTTGATGCTCAATTTTTGTGGATCTTTGATGGTGGCTAGAGTTTTCTTGATTTTACCTTGTGCTAGTTTGGAGAGCTAGATATTGTACCAATTTTGTGATAAATTTGTTCAAATGTATTTCATTTCTCGTACACATGTATAAAGTATAGTGCCATCCAAAATTGTGTGATTGCATATTTGATTTTTCTTCTTCCTTTCTCTTCATGATTATGTAATTTTCAAGATTTTTTATTCATGTTGATTTTATATAACATAGGTTTCAAATTGTTAAGTGATTTAAGATAGTAATTGAGGATAAAAAACATATTTATATCACATAAATTATTGTAATAAAGAGATTTTCAGATTTAGTATGAGCTTGGAGAAGTGTGCCCTAAGGGATAAAATTTGTCACAATTTGTTTGGGATCATAAACTAGTCTATCACTAGGAATATGCATAAGTGAGATGTCTTTAAAAACCCAATCCAAGAACCTTCAAAAATTCAACATGTCACACTTATCACTTCACAATAAGTGATATTGCATTATCATGACATAGATGCAAATTCAACCTAACAATATAAAACTTCAACATCATGTAAAAACACACTTCAATCGATACACACATGGATAAATATAGACATACACTCAAATTGTCTCAAATGTACACATTTAAAAAAAGGGTACAACATGCTCAATATACATAATGACAGTCATGCCTAAACAAGGAAGTGTGGCATGTTGTGGCCTATATGGAAAATGATTCTAATAGACTAACAACATATTATGCCCAAGCATGATTATTTGGCATATGATGCTGTATATACAAAATGGTTCTCTTTTCACTTCCACCTTCACCACCATCATTTGCATGGTGGAAGTCTACCTTTATCCTCCTACTAGAAGAACGAGCTCAACATTTTTTCTTTCGGGGCATGCTTCTTCAGATTTGTTCTTTCATGGAGGATGATCTAATAAATTGCAAGGGTGTTTCCACCTTCACCACCATCATTTTCATGGTGGAAGTCTGCCTTTATCCTCCTACTAGAAGAATGAGCTCAACATTTTTTCTTTTGGGGTATGCTTCTTCATATTTTTTCTTGCACCAAAGATGATCTAATCAATCACAAGGGTGTTTTCCTCCTCAACTCCCTTAACCTCTGTACTATACCACTCTTTATTAGTTACAAGTTGTAGAGCATATAATTTAAATAAAAAATGCTTAGACTCCAATTCATCATAAATAAATGAAATCATCAAGGAATGATCTCATCTTGAAAATTTCCCCTAGTGATGGAGATTCACTAGCACTTGGGGGAGTGAGGTACACAACCTACCTAGAAGAGACATATATTATTTCATACATTGAACTACCATTGTGGGTTCATGGGAAAGGGATTACATGCCAAGAATATGGAGAAACCACTTGAGATGGAACAATGTTAGACAAAATGGTTGTTGGGAGGGGGATAGGTGTAGAAAGGTTCTACCAAATGGATGAAACCACTTTAGGTGGTCTATGGATGCAACCTTTTCGGGTGGATGGGATACCCATGGTGGTGGAAGCAGGGCACGTGATGAGAAACACAAATGGGTTATATTAATTATGGAAGCTCGAGTAGTAAATTAGATACCAAACATTCTGGAAATGGGAGGGTAATGATTGAAAAGCAATAGGAAAGCAACAAATTATGGTGAATGATATGTAGGGCTAATAGTGGAAAATTGAGAAAATGAATGAACCACATATACATTTATAATATTTCAATTAGTAAAATGGAATGTAAGAATAAAATGTTACCATAGATAAAACCTTTTGAAGAGGAGAACCAAAGAAAATTGAGTACGACAAAGACTCTATGCTAAGCCAAAAAATGGGTGAGTGAAAGAACCACTCATAAACAAGACTAAATAGACCATGGGAGAAAATACTTGGTCATTATGGTTGTTGTGGGAGAAATTTTGCACCCTAAGAACTATACTACATTCAAGAAAGTGGTTTTTATTTGTAGGAGATCACCTCCTCTCTCATTTCATGTGAGACCATGAAATGAAATTTATTCTTTTCATCCTATGAGGTGATATTCTGGTGTGCAATAAGAACATGGTCATTTAGTGTCCATGGATCCTCAATATAACCAAAACCTGAAATAAACATGTAACCCATTACCTTGAAATGAAAGTGGGTGATCTCCAACTTTTGCTCATAGTAAGGGTGTCTAGTGATAAATAATACTTGTAGGCTGTAATGCCATGTCTTGTCCATTAATTCATGTTGGTTGGTGGAAAAATGCCCCTCAAAACACCCTTCTAAGGAGCTTTAATATTAACCTTAATTTTAGGACATATTTATATATAAATATAAGAGTAATTATAGTAAAAAATCTCTAGTAAATAAGAATAAAATATTTGAGGTAGTCACTTAACATTACATTCTAAAATATATAATAATATCTACCTTGAGAACTTAAAAGGTATCCACACTAAAAATATAAAATAATCTCTACATTAACAAATCAAAAAACATTCATATTAGATGTACCGAGATCAAAGTAATCAAATCCCTTAAGGTATAAACCTTTCCTCAAATTTTCTCAAATATATAATAATATCTACCTTAACAAATTAGAAAATATCCACCTTAAAAAATAAAATAATATCTACATTAATAAATTAAAAAATATTCATATTAGATGTGCGAAGATCACAGTAATCAAATCTCTTAAGGTATAAACATTTTCTCTATTTTTCTCAAATATATAATAATATATCTCTTAAGATATAAACCTTTTCTAAAATATATAATAATATCTACCTTAAGAAATTAAAAAATATCTACCTTCAAAATATAAATAATATCTACACTAACAAATTAAAAAATATTCATATTAAATGTACCAAGATCATAAGAATCAAATCTCTTATGGTATAAACATTTTCGGAAAGTTTACACTCAAAACGAAATTTGCATCTTGAGAAATTTAATTCCTCTTGATGGTCTTTGTAGGTAAAAAATTAACGTAAATCTATATTGGTTTTATAGCAATTATATATTTATACAAATAACACAATATTATTTTCTAGTTCTTCATATAACATTTTAAAAATATTAAATAAAATATTTTAAGTATCTAATATATAACAAAAATATATATGAAAACATATAAAAATAACAAACAAACAATCTAAAAATATATTAACAAATATTTTCAATTATTTCACTAATCACAAATAAATATAATACTTTTGAAATTACCAATAAAAATTTATAATTTTTTAATCTTACTAATAAACACTCTTAATCTAAATAAAAAAATCATAACAAAAATGAAATATTAGAAACACACGAATAAACATTCAAGGAGTAAATAAATTACCCACATTTATTATAAACCTAACATAATCAAAGTGGCTGAGCCTTATTATAAACCAATCGTCTAAGTGGCCCAGGTATATCATAATCTCACAGTCTCAAAGTGGCCAAGGCCTTTCATAAACACAAAAAAAACATTTAACAAATCAGTGCTAATTAAAGCCTTGTGATGCAGGAGCTGTTAAAATAATAATTTCAACTGCAGCATTATTTTATTTTGGGATGCGATCGTATCGCAAATCGCAAATCGCATGCATGCACCTAAATTTGTTTGTTCACTTGATTTCTGCTAATTGGAATATTGTGATGCGCAGATCACACCCATTTGTTTCAATTCAATTAAATGGTGAATGGCAAATCGCAAAATTTTCAATGGAAGTACACAGCTGCAATATGAAATTGAAGTGGAGTAAAAATTTCATTTTTGACCGCCATTTTTGTGAGTAAAACAGTAAATGCAATTTATTGTGGGTTAGTAAGTTTTGGTAAAGATTTTAATTTTATAGTTTTTTATTTCACCGGAGCTTTTGTCTTAGGGCATAAATAAAAACAATATGTAATGTCTTTTTTTTATGTTGTTATGCTTATGTATTGGAAGTGACAAATACGCACAACATTGCACTGTGAAGTAAAAAGGGGAGCATGCACTAAAAAGGGGAGCTTGCAGTAGCATGAATGTAATTTTCTTTTGTTTTGTTGAATGTAGTGAAAGTTTTACATAGAGGAGTGTAACATTTTGCAGAAAGAGACAGAGTATCTTTTTGGAGTGTCAGAGTAATCCTTTTTGGAACTATAACTAAAGTGTTCATGGTGTAATCCCTTTGTTGAGAGGAAGATCTTTTATTTTGTAAGAGTTGTTGTTTTATTAATGAATACAAGTTTTATTGGGTATGTGTTTAACTCTGTTATGCCGAGAAACAATATTTGCTTCCCTGTGCTAAGATCCTGTGGAAAAACATAGCATTGTCTCTGCGTTCAGTTAATTTGTTTTTTTTGGACTTTTACCAGAAAAATTCCCAACAAGAGAATCCAAACACATTAATGAAAAACTTAGAGAAAAAAGATACATGGACAATCTTGTGGACAACGAGGCCAACCATGAACCCAATTCAGTTAGTAAACTAATTTCATTTCAAAAATCAGTTAAAACTAATGTATGAATAAAGAATTTGTTGAGGCATCAAGAAAAGAGGGAGAACAGGTGCGCGTGGAGAGGGCGGGGGGTGGGGCAAGGGCTAACCAGCCTGCCATAGGGCATTAAATGTCCTGGTACATGCATGCTATATAACAAAATAACACACAGCCTTTGGTGGCTACATAAGTTAAAAATAAAGGTTGTGTATTATTTTGTTATAGAGCATGCATGTACCAGGGCATTTAATGCCCTATGGAAGGCTGGTTAGCCCTTGTAGGGGGTGGAAGAGGACAAGGACTGGGCAGGGGCACAGGCTCCCCTCACTCGTACCCATCACTGACGTTGAGTAACTTTCATCAATTATGATTAAGGAGGCCACCGCTGCCGAGTGTGGCTTGATGGAGCTGCAACCGGAAAGGGTCGTACAAAGTTCAGCGTCGTTAGCATCATCAACCCTATCTGCATTGACGGACTAGCATCAGGCAGCCGTAGAATAGTCCTGAGTGGATTCAGTTTTGGGAGAACCAAAGACAGAACAGCCAGAAATTATTTTAATCTCCAAATCGCAAGTAGCTGTTCAACTAGATGTACTTGTAATTACTGCTGAAACTATAAGATAGTAGAAAAACTCAAAGACAAAGCTATTCCACATGAGGACGATAATTGTAGAGCCCTAGCGTTGCGGCCCGGGCGTGCGCCCTCCGCACGGTGAGGAAAATCGACTAAGTACTGAAGAATGCCGCTTGTGTGCACATGTTGGATGAGCGCGCGTAGAGATGAGGCGTTCACATGATTATACCGCGAGTTGGTGGCGACTCGTGGGCGAGCCGACCGAGCGCAAGATTGACTGTGGAGCACAGTTGTGGGGCGGTCTCGCATGGAGGGCAGGCCGACCATGTGTAGAGGCAGCGATCGGGTGCATCTATGGCAAGTTGTGGAGGTCGGCCAGGTGACATCCCCCTCCTACAATGCGTATAAACCAATGGAGGAAACGATGGAGTGAGACATCGCACAAACGATCACACAAGTCTTCGCATAGTCTCGAGTGTGAAGGGGGAAGGCGGAGTTAGCCACAGGTCACATTGGAGATGCGCCCACAGCGTCGGGCAGGCAGATTGGTGCGACGGTCGTTTGCTAGTGTGCGTGGGTAGAACCAAGGCGTGGGCGCGGGTGAACGCTCGCCCGCCTGTCGGGTGAACGACCAGGTGACGGCATGGGCGACCCACCCGCACAACGTTTGGAGGTGAACATGGTTGCACAGAGTTTTGGGTCATGTTTCCGTTGGGTGTGCACGGTGGAACGGTGTGCCCACCATTCGGGCGAATAGCATTATTGTATTTTGGTGAGGTTCGGGCAGACCGTCGTGCGTTCTTGCACAGGCGGGCGCCCGGCCGGTTGTAAACGTCGGTTGAGCTTGTCTCCCGGTCATGTTCTAAAATCTTTACTATAATAAAAAAATATCTTTTACTACATGGTTGTTGTTGTTCTCGGTTATGTTTGTCATGCTTATTATAATGGAATTCCGCACATTATAATTTAACAAGTGAAGTTTTATAAAAGTGAATGTGTAGTTCGTAAAACACTTAACCCTGGAAACGGTGAGTCGTTTAGGTGGTGCCACACCCACTCAACTTAAGGAAAAAAGAGTTGGGGGCGTGACAGGTGGTATCAGAGCAGGTTCACAGAAAGTTGAAGATGCGGTGAAAGCTGATTCAAGGTTGAAGAGGCTTGATGATAAGTGACGAGAACGGAAATGTATGCAGGTTATGGAGAAATCATCGATGAATAGTCTGGGTTTCATAGACTTGATGGTCCATGGAAAGACCGCTCAAGCTCTTGTGGACACAGGGGCCACCCATAACTTTATGACGACACAGTTGGCTAGAGATGTCGCACTGACAATCCTTCCATCCAAGATGGAGGTCAAGGCAGTGAACTTTAAGGCTAAGGTGATGGGTTTGGCACATGAAGTGCTGGTGCAGATAGGAGACTGGACGATTCAGTTGGACTTCACGGTGATGGAGATGAACGACTTCGATGTAATACTTGGACAAGATTTCTTGAAGGGCAACAAGGCTATTGTTGTCCCCTTCTGTGATGAGGTGGTGCTGGTTGGACAGACAAGAACTTGGACTTTGCCCACACATAGGCAAAGGAGGGAAGTCAAGGTGCAGAATGTTTCTGCACTAAGTTTGGAGAGAGCCATGAAGGAATCAGATATGGAGACATATGCGGTGGTGTTAAAGGGAGTCGAAGGTGATGAAGTGGGGACGCCTATTTCAGCTGAGATTTCTGATGTGCTTGCCGAATATGCAGATTTGATGCCTGATGAGCTTCTGAAGAGGCTTCCACCAAGGCGTGCGGTGGACCATAGCATTGAGCTTAAACTAGTGAAGGAACCCCCGGCTAAAGCACCTTATCTTTTATCAGGGCCTGAGTTAGAGGAATTGAAACGAGAGATAAAGGAGTTAGCTTATGCAAGTTTCATTAGACCTTCAAGGTTCCCATATGGAGCTCCGATATTATTCCAGCGAAAGAAGGATAGCAATGAGCTAAGGATGTGCTGTGACTACCATGCATTGTACAAGCAGACGGTGAGAAACATCCTTTTCCATTGGCTGCTGATTGCTTCGATAAGCTTGCGAAGGCCCGAGTGTTTTCCAAGCTAGACTTGAGGCATGGTTACTATCAGGTGCGGATTGTTGAAGGAGACGAGAAGAAGACCACGATCCTAACAAGGTATGGTAGCTTTGAGTTCCTTGTTATGCCACTTGGGTTGTGCAACGCTCCTGCGATATTTTTCACTTTGATGAATGATGTCCTATGACCGTACGTGGACTCGTTCATAGTGGTATACTTGGATGATATAGTGGTTTACAGTGATAACATGGAGGATCATAAGAAGCACTTGGCGATGGTTTTCGAGGCACTGAGGGAGAATCAGTTGTTCTTGAAGAAGTCTAAGTGTGTGTTTGCTCAGACCGAGATACCATTCCTTGGGCACATTGTTGGACAGGGGTACATACGGATGGACCCGAGCAGGGTGAAGGCTATTGGGTTGAACCGAAGAATGTCCATGATATGAGGGTGTTCTTGGGCATGACCAAATAACAACGAAAGTTTGTAGAAGGTTACTCCAAGGTAACATCGGCATTGACAGACCTACTGAAAAAGGAAAAGAAGTGGTGTTGGATGGAGAAATGTCAAAAGGCATTTGATGATTTGAAGAGAAGGATGGTTACAGCACCGATAGTGAAGTTACCTGACTTCGGGAGACCATTCGAGGTTCACACTGATGCTTCAGATTTTGCCATAGGAGGAGTTCTTATGCAGGATGGGCATCCGGTGGCCTATGAGAGTCAGAATTTGCAGGATAGAGAGCGGAGGTATCCGGTACATGAGAAGGAGCTGACTGTGATCATCCATTGTCTTCATGTGTGGAGGCACTACTTGATTGGGAAGCCTTTTGTTGTCAAGACTGACAACGTTGCAGCGAGTTATTTTGCATCACGACCAAAGCTTTCTGTGAAGCAAGCTTGTTGGCAGGACTTCTTGGCAGAGTTCAACATGTCTATTGAGTATACACCAGGTAGACACAATGCGTTAGCAGATGCCCTTAGTAGGAAGGGACAGCTTCCACTATTGGAGGGAGAAGACCGGGCAGCAAGGAGTAGAAGTCGGATTCATATGTCGGAAGAGATGCAAAAAAAACTGAAGGAAAGTGTGGAGACCGATACTTTAGCGCAGAATATAGTGAAGCAGATAAAGGAAGGGAAGACACGCAGGTTCTTTCTACGAGATGGTTACTTGTTCTTTGGAAACTGACTCTATGTTCCAAAGACATCTGGTCTTAGGAGGCACCTCTTCAAGGAGTGCCACGATTCTTCGTGGGCTGGCCACCCAGGATAGCTTCGTTCTTTGGCATTGTTGGAGAGAGGGTTCTTTTGGGAGAAGATGCGGGAGGAGATGGAGGAGTATGTACATACGTGCATCATTTGTCAGCAGGACAAATCGGATAATCAGAGGCAAGGAGGACTGTTGCAGCCTTTACCTATTCCAGAGAGGCCATGGATGAGTGTCTCTATGGACTTCATTGTTTCGTTAGCATAGGTGCAGGGGTATAATGGGATTATGGTCGTTGTTGATCGTTTTTCCAAGTATGTTGTGTTTGTTCCGACAAAGATACCATGTGGAGCTGAGCGTACTGCCGAGTTGTTCTTTAAGAACGTGGTGAAGTATTGGGGTATGCCGTTGAGTATTCTATGTGATAGGGATCCATGATTTACAGGGAGATTTTGGACGACATTGTTCAAGTTAGTTGGGACAGAGTTGCTGATGAGTTCGACTTACAATTCATAGATAGATGGGCAGACCGAGCGTATCAATGCATTGTTGTAGGACTACTTGAGATATTATGTCACGGGTGATCAGATGAATTGGCCTGAACTCTTGGATATTGCTAGCATCATTTGGAATGTTATAGGGTATGTAATACACCCTTTAAGACATCAATCACCCATACAACATGCATACATACCTATATTTCGTACACACATATCCATACATTACAATTACTTAATTTTTAATGTTTTTGAAAAAAAAAAAGACATTTGAAATGGTGAGAACCTTGAAGAGTTGCCCCTTAAATTTTGTTTTTTCTAAAATTGTATAACAAAGCCCTAAAATTATTGTTTTGTAACATCGCTCAAATATATAGGTCTTTATTATTTGAATGGTTTTATATTCAGTGTAAGTTTGAAAAGAATTTTATATAATGGCTATAAATTGATACTTAAATATTTGAAATATTGAATTTATAGTAATTAAATGTATTTGTATAAATTCAATATAGTTTTATTATAATAATTTGTAGTGTGTAAAATTGTATATATTATTTTAGATATACATTTTTATATAAACATATTAATAATTTTTATTTTTTTGGTAAGCTTGGTAGGAGTCTCAGATTTTAGTGTTAACATGTCCATTATTCTCCCAGCTACAAGGGAGAGGGTAGCACAATATTCCAACCCAAGATAGGTTTTATGAGACATCATTGGAAAGCCATACCCACTTGAGCTACCCCAAGAAGACATATAAACATACTAATATTAATAATAAAATAAAGAATTAAATTATCTTTATTAATTAAAATTGAAAATACAGATATGTTGGATGTATTTCAAACTCTCTTGGTTCATGCATTTCTAAACATCTATATATATTATGGGATATTCTCTAAAAATGTGAACATCTAACTACATGATTATAAATGAGTTTACAAAAAAAATGTATATGAAATTTTGATTTTGAATTTGAATGGTATTTGAATATGTAGTACAAATTTTGAGGAATTGAATGTGATTTTTATTATAATATTTATGAATATAGTTTAAAATAGGATTTAAGATAGAACGAAAACATGGAGAACAACAAGATTAAACAAGTATGATCCTAATCAATTAAAAGGAAAATTATTAAAGCAAGAACTCTATATCTTCACACTCTCAAATAATTGATATAAGTAAAAAACAATCTCCAAGGAAGTAAGAGTGTTCTTTAACATCTTCATTCAATTGTGTGTATATATGTTTAAAGGAATACTAGTGAAAATATGAGAAGATGAAAGAATGTCCCAAAATGATGAAAATGAGTATTTGGGGGTTGCTCAAAATCCCAACTTCTTTAAAAAAACTTGATCCTGGGCCTGTGGGTTAGTGCCCACAAGGCTAACCGAAAGCGTTTTAAATAACTTTAACGCTTTTAATTTCTAAACTTTGGATCCCTTTAATTGTTAATCATTGTGCTCACTCAAGAATGGGATTAATTCCTTCCGGTTTCTCTCTTCCCTAAGGCGCATGCAACAAATGAATATCCTCATTTTTGAGTTCGTCTATCAGAATAGTGATAGGATACAGTAGTTCATCGAGAAAAGCCAGTGTGCTAACCTAGCTCCATAACTCTCGAATGCCTTCCAAAAGAATTAGATCTCAATAAAACCGATTTCCCCGTCCTTAGACTTGGAAATAAGATCCGACCACATCTCTCGAGTGCTTCTTCAGTAATGTATGGATCCCAAGATTAAGACCTTGCGCTATCCATTGATGAGTAAATCTCTGCCATCATAGCTAACTCTTGTGCTTTCAACCACCTTACATTGAAATGCAAGAAATGCCGAAAAATACAATAAAATAATAAATGTGAAACTTCTGCAAATCTCCATTGGATTGCTAGGTACTTGGAACTTCCACGGGGCTCGTCTCTTAAAACATCGCTAGAGATTGCTCTTCTTTTTCCGGTTCAAGCATGGTCTTGTTTTAATAAGAAAAAATTTTCAAATCAAACCACATTCATTAACATAACAATGACAAAGCAGAGATGTAAATCACTTCAAGCAATTGCCAGCATGTCAATCCTCCCTTGCCCTTCATACATAGTGGTTGAACAATAACATATATAACAGTTACACAATATATAGATCGTCATCGACCTTGGAATGATCGATGTTGATTGACAAGCTCACAACACATGCATATACAAATAACACTCAAATAGGGTTTCATAGATTATATAAAACAGTTACAAAATTAAGGCCTTTCAGCCTTAAAAACGAATTCACGTTGGGCTACATCTTGCCCACTCACAATTTACTTCACAAAATGAGATATCTCTTACATCCTTATTGCATTACATTTATATAAGAAGTCTTAGGAAGGAATGATCCTATCCTCTCCTGATTTTTTTCCACAAAAAATCTCGAAAAAGTGTGCATGGCTGTTAACAATAGGAACTCTATCGAGAATTATCCATTCTCTCTTTAATTTTTCTTTAACTGCTTTAAATCAGCTTTAACTCTATTTTAGAGTAGATTTTTCTATTTTTCTCCTTCGATTCAAATTTGCTATCCACGTACGCTTCGCTCTACTTTGTTGCTGGTTTCTCCCGCATCAGAATCCTGAGGCATAAAAATTTATGACCTCCTGGTCATATGCTTCTCCTGGTCTTCGTAATATCTTTAGCTTGTGAGCTGTAATCAACCTCTGCAACAGCAAGTCCTCCTTGCTGCCTCTTACGTCACCAAGCTCTTGTCTAGCCTTGGTCTTTTGGTAAACGCTCTAGGCTATTGCAATCTTCTCACCTTCCTCTGTTGCTACCTACACAGAATATAAAGACCATAACTATTCATACTTCATTGAGACCTGTACCTCCTTCGGCAGAATCTTTTACTGCTCTAATACCAATTGATGAAAATGAGAATTTGGGGGTTGCCCAAAATTGCAATTTCTTTAAAAAAACTTGATCCTGGGCCTGTGGGTTATGGCCCAGAAGCCTAACCGAAAGCGTTTTAAATAAATTTAATGCTTTTAATTTCTAAACCGTGGATCCCTTTAATTGTTAATCATTGTGCTCACTCAGGAATGGGATTAATTCCTTCCGGTTCCTCTCTTCCCTAAGGCGCATGCAACAAATGAATATCCTCATTTTTGAGTTTGTCTATCAGAATAGTGATAGGATACAGTAGTTCATCGAGAAAAGCCAGTGCGCTAACCTAGCTCCATAACTCTTGAATGCCTTCCAAAAGACATAGATCTCAATAACATCGATTGCCCCATCAATAGACTTGGAAATAAGATCCGGCCACATCTATGGAGTGCTTCTTGGGTAATGTATGGATCCTGAGATTAAGACCGTGCGCTTTCCATTGATGAGTAAAGCTCTGCCATCATAGCTAACGCTTGTTCTTGCAACCACCTTACACTGAAATGCAAGAAATGCCAAAAAATACAGTAAAATCAGAAACGTGAAAGTTCTGTAAATCTCCATTGGATTGCTCGGTACTTGAAACTTCCACGGGGCTCGTCTCTTAAAACATCGCTAGAGATTGCTCTTCTTTTTCTGGTTCAAGTGCGGTCTTGTTTTAATAAGAAATTTTTTTCAAATCGAACCAGATTCGTTAACATAACAATGACAAAGCAGAGATGTAGATCACTTCAAGCAATTGCCAGCACGCCAATGCTCCCTTGCCCTTCATACATAGTGGTTGAACAATAGCATATATAACAGTTACACAATATATAGATCGCCATCGACCTTGGAATGATCGATGTTGATTGACAAGCTCACAACACATGCATATACAAATAACACTCAAATAGGGTTTCATAGATTATATAAAACAGTTACAAAATTAACGCCTTTCAGCCTTAAAAACGAATTCACGCTGGCCTACATCTTGCCCACTCACAATTTACTTCACAAAATAAGATACCTCTTACATGCTTATTCCATTACATTTATATAAGAAGTCTTAGGAAGGACCGATCCTATCCTCTCCTGATTTTTTTCCACAAAAACTCTCCAAAAAGCATGCATGGCTGTTAACAATAGGAAGTCTATCGAGACTTATCCATTCTCTCTTTATTTTTTCTTTTACTGCTTTAAATCGGCTTTAACTCTGTTTTAAAGTAGATTTTCATATTTTTCTCCTTCGATTCAGCTTTGTTGTCCACGTACGCTTCGCTCTGCTTTGTTGCTGGTTGCTCCCGCATCACAAAAAAATAAGCCAAACTACACATTTTCCACCACAATATGCTTACAAGTAGAGCTAATAATTGTTTTCAAGCTTACCATCATTTGAATCTTTGATGTATTTTTTATATGATATTTAAAGAGAGAACATAGAGTTTAGAATATCCTTGATGTCTTTTTTATATGATGAAAGAGATATCATGGAGTTTATAATTTAATGAATGTGAAATTAATGATTTTGATTCAAGAGTAGAACAACTCCAACCCCATCTACGCACAGGTCACCTTGAGTGCTCCATCCAAGAACCCCCATGAGATATAAAAATTAATAAAAGGCATTTCAAGAGTGCTTTGCTTCTTTTGCCTAGGCTTAATTCCATATTCTTTGGTGATCTTATTAAGAGAAACCATTAACATTGCCTCAATCACTCACATCAATAGAAAATACTAGAGTTGTGGGCCACTTAAATAAAATAAACCATGAAACCTAGAAATGAGCCATACTCTTGAATTTCATCTTCATTGTTGGAGCGTTGTATATATTCCTCTACAGAATATTTGTGCTAGTGTTAAATTTTCTATTTTTATAATTTGACTATAAAGCTTCACAAAATTCTTGCGAATTGTCTACTTTCTAATGAATACAAAGGTTAAATCTCACAAAAAAAAACATAAATTGAATATAATTTAAAATAGTCTTTAGGATAGAATAAAAATATGGAGAACAATAAGATTCAAGGAGTAACATGATTGTTACCAATTAAAACACAAAATTACAGTGGAAGGCCATAGCTTGTCTCTACAAACTAGCATGATTGCTATCAATTAAAAGACAAATTATTAAGGAAAGAACTCGAAAGTATTTTATTTGGGTGTTTTGGGGGACAAAAATAAAACAAACCATGAAACTTGGAAATGAGCCATACTTCTGAATTTCACCTTCATATTTCAAGTGTTATACGCACTCCTCTAAAGAATATTTCTTCTACGTTACCATCTTGCTACATAAGGAAAATAAATGAATAAATGAGAAATTGAATCTATGGTAAGTTTAGAAAGGGCCGCATAACGATAAGAAATGAATAAATAAGAAATACAATCTATGTTAAATTTACAAAGGGTATATCTATTGGACATAAGCATACTTTCTTAACAACATTGTCCTATTACATTATTTGAATATATAGGTCTTTCTTACTTGAATATTTTTACATATAGTATACCTTTTTCATAATGCATGTTTTATATAATAGACCTACCAAAAGAATTATTTTATATAATGGATATACATTTATACATAAATCTTCAAAATATTGAAAGCTCATCACGAGTGGTTCACTTTTAAAGTTATTGAATGTATTTGTAAAAGGTCAATATAGATCAATTAAGATATACATTTATTATGATCAGTTTGTGATGTGTAATAATGTACCTATTACTTTAAATAACATTTTTATATTCACAATCAATGTAGACTAGATATTTTAAATGATAAGCATGAACATTTCCAATAACAAGATAGTGAACTACTAAATTTTCTAACATTAACAATTATTGAACTTAAAGCCTAATTCCAAAATCTGTTAAACATCTGTTACATAAAATAAATTTTCAATTCTTATCTAATTCTTCAGTCTCAGAATCGGTCTCCAACAATCAAAAAATCATTGGGTACACACATCTCCTCCTAACCAACTAGACCACTCATATATTCTATCTCCCCCCAGCATGTTCCACACCTAGTGTAGTTCTAGGGAAGTTACCAATTGATATAGTTTCCTCCAATGACCATCTAGTCTTGTCTACACCTCGTCCATCAAATTTAATTGAACAGTCAAGTCTAAGATGGACTCCACTCACCAACCAACTTTGGAATCCTTTTAGAACACTCTTCTTCCTTTCAACTCTTTCCTTTGTTTTTTTCACTCTTTTTCACCTCACTCTCCTCAACCCAATTGACTTCTTTTTGAAGGATTATTATTTCCAAGGAAGAAGTTGGGTAAGTAATCGCCTAGCCCATACATGTCCAACTAAGTGGGTGTGAACCTCTTTTAGCACTATGTTCCACCCCATTTTTTTGATCATGGGAACATCATTATAACATTGATAATTAACAAAAGAAATAAAATTTCCATTCATGTAAAGTATTATTTTGGCCTTTTTCTAAGGCCCATAACGTAAAATAGAGTCTTTAAGTCGAGTAAGTTAGAATCAACCAATATTACGAGGGGATATCACATCTCCCCCCTGAATGAAACATTGTCCCGATCTTTTCAAGGATTTCAAAATAGACTAGGATAGGCTTCTTTTATAATATTTTCATCTTCCCACAAAGCCTACATTGGGCTAAAATACTCCACCACACTATACCCTCGGTGATAACTCATCTCTATAGGATTGATTCTCCCCCATCGGGTATACATGGGGGTTTTACCATAAATTCGTTGTGTGGTTTGACCTATAGTTACAACTAATGCGTTAAGAATAGTTTATACATATGAGAATAATGAGCATACATATTTATGCCATCTTATAAATTGTGTTCTTTGTATATATTGTCAATTAATAATGTGTGTGGGATCATAAATATATTTCTTTAATAATGATACATGAAGGACATTTTGAATACATATATGGTTGGATAGGTTTAGGTGATAATTTATTGGGCCAATTTGAGATAGAATTTGTAATGGGACACAAAACGAGGGGGAAAATTTGGCACAACCTCCCCAATGCAAGCTACTTATTTTAGATTTCAGTCATACATACACATGATCCCCAACTTGAAATTCTTGATATTTTGCCTTCATATTAGTCTAAGTTTTCTTCATGTCTTGTGCGACCTTTAGATTCATCACCACATTTTTCACCATGGTCTCCATTTCTTTTAACAAATATGGCCCTAACACCAATTTATATTCGAGGTTGTTCCAATTAAGTGGTGTTCTAGATTTATGTCCATATAAAAGCTCAAATTGACTCATCTTTAAGGAGCTATGATAGTTTTTTTTTTGTAGGAAAACTCTATTAAGTAAAGGTATTTTTCCCATTTACTTGACTTCTACATCACATACATTCATAACATATCCTTCAACACTTGGTTCACCCCTTCAATTTTCCCATTCATTTCAGGATGATACATGTTACTGAAGTATACTTATGTACCAATTCCAGTGAATATGGACTTTCAAAAAGAAAATGTGAACTTTACATTCCTATATGATATTATCACCTTAGGTATTCCCTGTAGTCTAAATATTTACCTCATAAAAATATCAACAATTTGTAATATTTTGAAGGTAGATTGGACTCGTATAAAATGTCTAGATTTACTTAATTCATCCACCACTACCATTATAGAATCATTCTACCTATTTGTTTCAGGCAGTCCTGTAATAAAATTAAGTGTGATGACTTCCCATTTCCATTCACGAATTGGTAATGAATCAAGCAATCCGGTTGGTCATTGATGTTCAACTCTTACTAGTTGACATTCCAAATTCTTACATAAGTACTTCGCAACTTCTTTTTTGGTGACTGGCCAAAAATTGTCTTTATTTAGAGCAATAAGTAATTTTGGGTATCCCTCTAAGAAGCATATGGGCTCTTACAACATTCATATGGAATTAATTGTTTCAATTCCTCCTCATTTGGGACATATAATATCCCTCTATACATCAACAACTTGTCTTCATTTATTTCATATCCAAAACTTATTTCATTTCTATCTTATACTCTACTTGTTGTCATAAAAATTGGTACTCTCGGTTCCTAATGCTAGCAATCTGAAGTTATTTTATGAAATCAGCCTTATGTAAGCTCAATGAAATTTCATACATAAACTTTAGTTTTCTCGTGAATGCATCTCCTACCCGATTCTCTTTTCCTTTAATATGTTTAATGTGGAAGTCGAAATCACTCAAAAAGGAATCCCATTGATCTCGTCGTACATTTAACATGGGTTGTTTAAAATAATTTGTTAAACTATTGTGATCTATCATGAATTTAAATTTCTTACAATGTAGATAATGTAGCCACATTTTCATAGCATGGACTATTGTTGACAATTCCAAATCTTAAGTGGAATATTCATTTTCGTGTTCTTTTAATTTTCAAGAGTCATAGGTGACAACTATGCCCTCTTGATTTCGAACATCTCTAACTCCATCGTTCCTAGTGTCCATGCAAACCACAATCTTCTTCTTTGGATAAAAGATTCTTAAAATGTGATGCAGCCTTAGCTGCAAATACCAACATTATGCAAACACAATTGCATGTTGTGGAGTACCTGAAAGGTATGCTTTTGACAAGAAATTTAGTGGCTTTTCAGTAATATTTGTAACCTTTTCTGCATTTTGAATTCAAAAGAGATAAAGGATTGTAATAAAATGTGCAATAATTAACAAGGGAAGCTCAATCACTAAGAATTGTCGTTTTTCTATGCAGGGAGAAGTGGAAGCAAGGAGTTACCATCCAAAAGCGAAAAGCCAAGGAAGAAGAACTACTGTCCCTCCAGAGGGGAACTAGATGCGAACAAGATCAAGTAAATCCGAGCTGAATAGCCCAGGAAAGGAAAGAGGGATACCGAGTCGGTGAACGCGAGAAAGAAAAGTGAAGGATTAACCGATTGGCAAATCCCTCAAGATCTTCGATCCTGAGGGGTCGTTGTTTTACTTATCTTTGTTATATAGATACCTTTGTCATTACTTTTATATAAGGGAACAACGTCATTGAGCAAGAGGATGACTGTTTTTATAATTTTAAGTTTCAGAACACAACTTTGATCATCGAGTCTCACTGAGACCTAGTTTTGTTATACATTTGTTGATGCATTAATATAAAAGACTTGGTGTCTATTTCATCTCTGCGTCTTGAGTAATCTAAGGCGGTGTACCATTGGCAGCTAAGGGCCCAGCTCCGAAGGACACTTGCTTTTGTATCATTATACTGTGATTTATGTGTGGTTCGTTTATCTCTATTACTCAGTAATCTGATACATCTTTCATATGATATGCTATGCTCTGTTATGATCAATATATGAATGATTTCTCCATGTAATGAATCTACATTGTATAATTGGATCTATTCAGGGTTGAATTGCGTCTTTAATCAACTATTTCCATGACAGAGTATCGGTATGAATGTTACTGTCATTGGATCCATTTGAAATAAAACTTGTTGGGACTTGAAAGTAATGTTACTCTGTTTAGAAACATAGTTATATCATCCTTCATTCTCAGATTACTATATTAGTATAGAGCATGTATATATGGTTGATTATTGTTGTTCCATAATCCATCAATGAATGTTGTTTCATAAAGTATATCTTATTCAGTCTGCTTGAAGAGAAAATCAGAGTGTGAATCGGTTGGTTTTAACTCGCGAGATTTAGTTCTTTCGATTGCTGTTCCATTTACTGTTGTTCCATTTACTATTTTTCCATTTATGTTTTGCTGTTCTGCTTTACCTTCTGTCGTTCTATTTACTTGCCTTGGTTGTGTTGGTGTGAGAGAAGGTCTAAGGCTGTAGTGAGCCTCAGCAAGACGCTGCCTAGCTCCAAGAACTATAAGTCCATGCTCTAATTTCATTTTTATCAGTTTCTAGAGGGATGGGTTATCGCTTCCGTACCCTTGACTGATCAACTGTCTTGCGTGATTCTATCTTTTGGGTTAGCTTAGCTACAGCTTAGCATCTGTTTTCTTTTGCATCTTCTGAACACTATACTACTAAGCATTACTCGGACAAATAGCCTCAGATTGAGTTACTCTTTGCAATAACAAAACGTTCTCGGATTGATTTATTAATGTGGAATAATTAGAGGTGTGAGAGACCCTAGTTATAGCTCTACATTTTGGCGTCGTTGCCGGGAAAGAGTATAGCCATTTTCCCTTTACAGAGTAGTGTGCAAATCTTCTAGGGGGGAGTTGGATCTTAAAAATGGAAGGTAAGAACCTGCGTACGGAGCATGTAAAAGCCCTGCTCCACCATCCGCTCTCTTAGCAGAATTGTTGGTTGAATAAGATTTAGTAGTTTTTAGAGTGCATGACTAAGTAGAAAAATCTAGAAAAGAATATCAAACTTCCAACCAAACTTGAAAAAGCCAAAGGGCCGGTGACCCTTGGCCAAACAACCTTCATACACGAAATCTATAAGAAAACTGAATCTCAGCCGTCGGTAAGCCCCAGAAAGATTAATTCTAAACAGCCTACTAGCTCCCTTCAGGCCACATCATCACCATATGGAGCCTTTGCTGAGGTGCATAGTCATACTGATGAACAAGACTTTCAAGAAATTGAAAATTCTGTGTCAAGATGACTACAGGAAGGAAATTTAAGCAACCTTTATGAAGGAGAAGGGGATACAGGGGAAATAGGAGAGCCAAGGTCTCCTCCTATGATAATCCAACTGTTAAACATCCCAGATAAGGGGAGCGTGGTCAAAATTAGTATTGAAGGCACCCCATTCCCTCAGATAAAAATTCCAGATAAGGGAAGTGTTATTAAAATAATCCCTGCCAAGGCCGTTCCTTCTCAACCTAGAAAGACCCTCCTAGAAATTCCGGAAGGTTATTGGCATATATTTGATCCTATGGTGCAGAATCAGCCAAATACTCAAACTTCTACATTGCAATATCCTATAGTAGATTTTGAGCAAACGCACCCATGAAAGCGATCCCTCTTCAACACATCCCGACGTTTCATGGACTTACATCAGAGGACCCTGATGCATTCTTATTTTAATTCAATGTGCTATGTAGAGGATATGATTACACCACTGACCCCCAGAAATTAAAATTGTTCCCCTCCACTTTGAAAGGGGCAGCTCTAAGATGGTTTATGGGTTTAGGTGGTGGACTCATAAATAACTGGGAGCAAATGAAAGAATCTTTCCTAAAGAAATATCAGGATTACTGTAGGTCGAGAGAACTAAAAGATGAAATTTTCCAAATGATGGCCAGACCAAATGAAACTTTAGAGGAATACGTAGAACGTTTCCAGTATAATTTACAGAGATCCTTCTATGCATCACTACCTCTGCCTGATAATGTGTTGAAAACTGCATTGATTAGAGGCATGGAAGAACAGTGGATTGAAACATTGAATATCATGGGAAAAGGGGATATTTATCAAGAGAATTTTGCTGACATCATTGATTTATGCATCAGGAGTTCAAGAGGCAGCACAAGGATAAAACCAATAGAATATGATCGGTTTGTTAGAGATAACAAATTATCAACCGAAGGAGTAACACGTGTAGAACTTGGGAATTTATTAAAAAATTTTAAAACTGATATTCGGGGGACATTAACTACACAGCTTGATCTTGTGCAGGCTAAACAAAAGCAAATGGAGGCAGAACAAAATCTGGCGATTTTCTGCCCCCGATGTAGAGGAAAACATAGCCTCAAGGAATGTCCACTGGATGCAGTTCAAACATGTGCTATCTGTACGAGAGCTCATCTTACTGAGAGTTGCCCCTCACTTCCTGGATTGAAGGCAGTATATAAGGAAGCGGAAGAAGAACCAGAGCCAGCATACTTCGTTAACCAGCGTCGCCAATGGAAACCTAGGCAATCTGGTATGTTTTCAGACCCAACTTCTTCTTTCCAACCTCCGCAGTATAATGCTCAGCAATATAGTATGTGGAAAAACCAATATGCACCCCCATTTCCGAACTGGTCATCACAGCCATTTCCTGCTCCAAATCCATGGATGAATCAGACAGGCCAATTCGGCTGGCCAAATTTTCCCTACACCCCACCATATTGGCAGAATAACTCATATCCTCCATAATGGATTCCCCCTACTTCACAAGGTTCACCCTGGCAGACAAATTGGCCAAAATCGACATATTAGCCAACAGGAACTATTCCACTCCCTCAATCAACTCTGTCAGCCTTACAACAAAACCCCCAGTCTAATCTGAGACCGCAACTCCCAGCACAACCCAATCCCAATCCAAATAATAGACCGGTCCAATCCCTCGAAAACATAGAAACATCAGAAATCGGACCTGACCTAAGGGAGTACATTTATCTTCAGTTAAGATCTGGACGTATAATAGAAACAGAGGGAGACAAAACAGTTCACATTGAAGATCAGTTACCAATAGAACAAACGTTACAACAAGAGGGTGTAAATAAGGAACAGACCCATCATTAAGCAAGTACATCCTCTCCTCCTTTCCCGGAACAATTAGTCATACCACGACCGGTGAAATATCCAGACTTTGACATTCTGGGAGAGTTACAAAACCTGTACATAAGAATTCCATTCCTCCAAGCCATTCAAGACATTCCTATATACGCAAAAACTATAAAAGAATTGTGCATCAAAAAATCAAGGTGGAATACAACCACTAACCCAAGAGTCCAAGTAGTCGGTACTTTATTTGACTTGTTATCAGGAAAAGGGACACCCATTAAATACGAAGATCCAGGAAATCTAATTGTAACCATCCAAATCTATGGTCAGACCCTGACTAATGCTTTAGTTGATCTAGGAGTTGCAATCAATATTTTGACAACCTCTACCTCCCAAAAGCTCGACATTACATCAGTAAAACCTACTTCTACTTTTCTAGAATTGGCAGACCGATCTGTAGTTCGACCGGAAGGTACTCTATATGATGTCATGGTTTCTGTAGATTCCTGGGAATATCCAACTGATTTCCTGATAATTAATCCAAAAACCTGACTGGATGGACATCCGCTAATTCTAGGAAGACCTTAGCTTGCTACTGTCGATGCCTACATTGGTTGTTGGCAGGGAAGCATGACCATAACTAAAGGACCAGACGTTAAAAATCTAGTTCTATATCCTCCATCATAGCCAAGCCTTCCAATGATCAAAACTAATCAGTATCCTGTGTCATACCTTACTAACAATATCAGATCCCCATTGACTGTACAGAAGGCTTTAGATTTTAAGGACCAAACAGAAGATGATGCCATCAATAATTTCATTAGTCAAACTGAATCTAGACCTCACACACAGTGTTTCATGATAGAAGCAGCGTTTGATAGTGAGCCAGAAGAGGACCCTTTGAAAGATGCACATGACCAAACAATACCAGTGACTATCATTGCCAACAGTAAAGTAGTGGAAATTGAACCAGGTAAGACTCTAAATATCAATGCCAACCTTACCCTGGATCAAGAAACAAAGCTCGCTAATCTGTTACGAAAATATCAAGGAGCATTTACGTGGGATTACCCTGATATGAAAGGGATTGATCCTCAATTATGCACCCACCACATCTATATAGAAAAAGATGCAAGACCTGTTCGTCAGCCACAAAGAAGACTCAACCCCCTTCTAAAAGAGGTTGTAAAAGCCAAACTTCAGAAACTTTTAGATGTTAATTTTATCTATCCTATTTCCGATAGTAAATGGGTCTCTCCCCTGGTGGTGGTACCGAAGAAAAATGGAAAATGGAGGAATTGCGTGGATTAAAGGGAGTTAAATAAAGCCACACAGAAGGATCACTCCCCTCTCCCATTCATAGACCAAGTATTGGACACTTTAGTAGGAAAGAAATTCTTTTCTTTCTTGGATGGCTTCAGTGGATACAACCAGATCCAAATTGCCCCTGAAGACCAGGATAAAACTACCTTTACTTGTCATTGGGGAATGTTTTCCTATCGAGTTCTACCCTTTGGCCTATGTAATGCTCCTGCTACATTCCAAAGGGTTGTCCTTAGCATCTTTGCAGATTTAATAAATGATGGACTTGAGGTGTACATGGATGACTTTACACCATATGGAGATGATTTTGATCCAGCTTTAGATACCCTGGAAAAAATCCTACAACGTTGTATCACTCCCAGGCTTTTTCTAAGCCACGAAAAATGTTACATGATGATGACAGAAGGGCTCAATATAGGGCACTATGTTTCAGCAGTTGGCATCCAGGTAGAGCCGGCCAAAATCCAAATTCTTTTGCTTATCCCTACCCCCACTACTCAAACAGAGGTACGTAGTTTTCTTGGATTTTCT
>APFE031103296.1:0-69509 GCA_000404065.3 Pinus taeda | reverse complement strand
ACAACACTTTTTTTGAAGGAGAGGGGCATGTTGGGTCCCTATAATACTAGTGATTACCCCATTATTATGGTAGTTGTACCCTTATTAATATTGTTGTGCCCCTATTGCCCCCATATTGTTATTACTGTGCCCCATAGAATCCCTCTATTGTTATTTTTGTGGCTTTATATATTATTGTTAGGTCGGCTGGTTTATATTGTGACTCCTTAGACTCCTATATATAGAAAGGAGGTTTTGTCATCATTTGTATCATCGAAGAATTGTTCATTTATGTAATGTAAAGGAGGTTGCCCCCTCGAAGAGGCTGAATTCTAAGGCGTTTATCTATCTTTTCTATCTTTTCTTGAGCTGGTTTCATAACAGGTTCATTCCAAACAATGCTAAGTTGGCTAAAGGTTTTATGCATCTATTGAAGAAATAGGTACCCTTCCATTGGGATTAGGTTGCACAAGCTTCCTTTGATGCTCTTAAATATTCCCTTATTAGAACATCATTAATGTATGCCCCAAACTATCAAAAAGACTATTACCTGTATCTCGTCGTTGTAGATACAACCATTGGTATGGTTTTAATCCAAGAAGAAAGTGGAATTGAACATCCTATTTATTACTTGAGTCATAATCTCAACGATACAGAAAGTAAGTATTCATATGTTGAAAAGTTAGCTTTGGTAGTCGTTCAGGCTGTACAGAGATTTTGTCATTACATCCTCCTCCGTAAAGCTACCATTATATCGGATTGCAACCCTATGACATACATTTTGTCACGTCAATTGATGGGGGGGGGAAATATTCAAAATGGATAGTAATTTTGTAGGAGTTTGATTTGGAGTTCATCAAATATAAATCAAAGAAATCTCTTGTCTTCACTGAGTTACTTTTCGATCTTCCCTCTTCCTCCAATGATTTAACATCAGAAGCATCAATCTTGGATAAATCTTTGTTTCTTATCTCATCAAGTGATCCATGGTATAGAGATATATTGGTCTATCTCCAGATCTAAGTTTTTTGGCCTAATAACTCTCGCTCTAAACATCAACATACTCGATACCAAGCTAGATATTATCTGATAATTGGTGATACACTTTATAATCGTCGTATCAATATGATTTTACGTAGGTTCCTCACTCGAGAGGAAGTCGAAAAAGCTTGGAATGAATGTCATCCAGGTGCTTGTGGTGGAAATTTATCTAGTTATGCTACTTCGTAGAGAATTCTCCATGCTGGTTACTTTGGCCAGCCATATTCAAAGATTGCATTATTACTATCAGGAGTTTCCATGCTTGCCAAATATTTGACCAAAAAACTAGATTACCACCTACACCACTGCATCCAGTCATTGTTGTTGGCCCATTCGCCAAATGGGGCATTGACTTTATGAAATGTAACCCCACCTCAGCTAGAGGGCATGGGTATATTATAGTCACTATTGACTATTTTACCAAATGGGCCGAGGTGATGCAAACATTGAAAAACAGTGGTGAAACGGCTACTTTATTTTTCTTCAACCATGTGGTTGATAGGTTTGGTGTACGACAAGCCATAGTTACAAATCATGGGTCACATTTTCGTAATCATGTGATGGTTGAATTGACCGCCAATTTAGGACTGTCACATGATAGTTCTACTCCATACTACCTGCAAGCTAATATGCAAGTTGAGGCTATCAACAAAGTCCTTAAGCGTATGTTGCAAAGAATGATTTGAGTTCATAAAAAAGATTGGCATTTAATCCTATTCTCAGCTCTGTGGGCATATCGAACCTTAGTGAGAAATGTGGCCGGATTTACACCCTTTCAATTGATGTATGGTTTGGGAGTATTCTTACCAATCCAATTTGAAATCTCGTCTCTCAAACACATGATTTACCTGCTACCTACCACTTCTGAAGAAGAAGCATGTTTCTTAGAGTTAATCCATCTGGATGAAACCTATCATGATGTTGCATTGGCTAACAAAGCACACAAGGAATGTATTAAGGTGAAATATGATAAAATTTCAAGCCTCGTGTCTTCTCAGAAGGTGACTGGGTCTTGCATTATAATCAGGAGCCTGATAAACTTGGTACATGAAAATTTGAACCACTTTGGATGGTCCTTTATCTTGTTAAGTGTGTTTTGACAAAACGTGCCTACGAGTTAGTGGACTATGATGGGATTCCATTGTCGCAGCCCAAAAATGGGTTGTACCTTAAACAATACTATGCTTAGTTAAGTGTAGTAAAACTCACTGTATATATGATTTGATTGCATGTGTGTGTGTTTCTTTTAGATTTCTTGTTTGGTTAAGTAATCCACTTTGCATTAGTTGCAGATGTTGAAATTTTCGGAACCATTTGTTGGTTATGCTGATGGGGCTAGTAGCAGTACACAGAATCTATCCTCTATAGCATGGGCCATTTTCGCTCCAAGCAGTGAGTTAGTGAGTTTTAGAGGTATTTGTCTTAGTCGATCTACGAACATCGCTCAGTATAGTGCATTGATTGAACTTGTCTCTCATGTCATTTCACTTGGCATATGCAGAATCATCATTAGGCTAGATTGACAACTTGTTGTACTACAGCTTTATAGCATTTATACCATCTGAAACCTAGAAATTTATCACATGTTCCTTAGAGTTCATATTTTGGAAAGGTATTTTGTGTTTATTCAATATCATCATATTTCCATAAATCTAAACACATTAACTGATTCCCTAGCGAATTATGTGTTAAATAGACATTTGCGACATATGTAAAGTAAATATTTTCAATTCACATCATTAGTTGAATAGGATTTCATCGCTTAACCATAATAAAACTCTGAAAGTAAAATAGATAGTTGTTTTAAAAAAAATTACAAACAGTTTGTATCCAAGACAAAAATTGGTCATCTGACCCAAAAACTCAAAATGTATGTAGAAAACATCTAAGTAGACTAGTGATGCTCATGATAACAAGTCAAAACCTGTGCTATCATGCGTAAAAGTCTCATCTAATGAATCGGCTCACCGATGGTGTGGCGCTGCAGTTTCATAGGCAACTCTTTGATCCAAACATCTGGAATTCCTAGGGTCAAACCGTCTATGTGGTCCTATAGCTCAGCCAATGTCTCGGCTAAATCTAAGTCTCAGAGAACTACTCTCCCAACAAGTCTCTGTGTTGTCCCACCTGCCTCTCGTTGGTGCCCCACAAGTCGAATAGGTCGAACATTTGCATACATTAAAAAATGTTTTTTTTAGTCTTGTAAATAATCAAAAAGCACAAAAACATGCAGAAACTTTAAAATAAAAAAACACTTTTGTCAAACAATTTACCGATAGCACCCCACTGTGCTCCAACTAGTAACATGAAGTTTCGATCACCACAGAAATCCATTCCTGAATATCTATTTCTGCGACGGCCATATCATGCCGATCAAACCACTCAAAGAATGTAGGGGTAAATGAGATCAATTATTAACTAGCATGCCTAGGCATAAGATCTACCCATCTCTGCATCCATGGATCCCTAGGTCCAGATACACCCAGTGAAACAAGTTGTGGCTGCATAAATGGTATTATCTCCAAGGAAAAAGAAATCAGGATTGACCCATAGCCAAAATTCTTTGTCTTTCTTCTCTTCACCTTGGTCATTTGTTCTTTTGCAGATGAAAGAACTGCCTCACACCAGTTGAACACTTTTGGCTTTAAACATTCTAAAGCATACTGCATGTATGATATGTTTGCCAAGTGTAATGTCACACTGCTAGCTAGTTTGGCGAGGGTGAAGAGGATCATCCTCAATGGTAAATCACTAACATCCCTGATGTTAATCATTTTGTCTCTAGTAGGTTGTGCAACTTCCCAACAGAAGTGTCGTATATAGTCTCTCAATGATTCACCTCCTCTAGAAAATCCTAATAGTGAGATGGGGGCACCTCGCCTCGATAGTCCAGCTAGAAAGTAGATTTTGTCGAGGTAAGTGGGATCACTTTGTCCCTAATGTGAAAGCCCTAATCAGTAGGATCCAATGAACAAACAAGCAACTGTAAAAGCCCAATTTGTTGCCGCATGCTAGATAATCGAAAATACTTGAGTAACTCGCACTTACTTAGGGCCTCAACTGTACCCTGATTATTTAGGGCAATCATATCTTATTCTGCATGCTCTCATTCTCTCCATATAATCACCATTTTGATCCGATAAATGTTTTCAATGCAACCATTAGACAAATTAGGATCCATTTTTTTCAAAAAACAATAGATAATTTTGGAGAAAATAGTTGTGTAAACTTGGGTTTTATGCCCAGTGCATCCATACCTTAGAGATAGTGCACTGCAACGCATGAGGCCTTCTAGGTGTGTGCAATACAACACATATTTCATTATTGAAAGGGTGCACCTATTCCAGAGTTCAAAATTGAAACCCTAGGGGGCCTCAAAAAGTCAAAATTTTTGCTTAGAAATGAAAATAAATGGAATGAAATGAAAGAGAACAAAGATGGTTCCTACCCAGTCCAAATGGCACGAGGAATCGCCCACTGAATCCTCCACAATCAGCTAGTAAAATTCGAGGTAAAATCTGCTCCAGAGCACCAAAATCAAAGGGTGAATGTGAAATGGTAAAAATGAATGGTAAAGCTTGTTTTTATGTTTATTTCCTACACGTTAATCGAGTAAACATTAGTTTTATTCATTTTTATCCATGGAACCGATATTTTAATCTATTTTGATGGTGTTTTGAGCAGGTTTAACAACTAAAATGTAGAATTTCACGTGCTCAAATGTAAATTGAACATATTTGACCACAAAGAAAACTTTTATCTCTTTTTCGAGTTTTATTAAAAATGAAAAAAGAACCCCCTTGGAGTCCTCTTTAAGCTCTTTTCAGACTCTCCAAACATGAAAATATTGTTGAACACTTATCCATTACAGCTCGTTAAAGGATTGGAAATGATATCTCTCTTGTATTATTTTATGCTTTTTCAGACTTGAGAGATTATTTTACGAAAAATAACTATGGAGTTTCCTTTTCGTCCCTTTTGAAACTCCCTAAACATGAAAAGGATCGAGTTATCTTTGTCATTAAACTCATTAAAAACATAAAATAGAGACAAACTTGTCCATCTAGACAAGACCGAGTTTCACCTTCACTAGACTCGTTAAAGCATCAAATATCGATGGATTCACCCAAAGGGTGAAATTGTACAACAAGCATATATTTTCCTCCTCAGGATTCATAAAAATAAAGAGGTATTGGTCAGCAATGAGTGGGGAAAATTGGAAAAGGAGGAAAACACTTTATGGTAGCAAGTTGCTCTTGAACATGACACTTTCACCTCATCACCGTGACTATGTGGGTTGGGTCATTCAACTTGATGGTTATCACACTGTTGGTCTATCATACCATCCATTACTTTGTTTTGGGTTAATGCTACCAATTCATCATAGTGTCACTGACATGTTCAAGATAAGTTATTAAATTCAAACTTCATCCTTTATGATATTGTAAACCTTCATTTTCATGACTGTTATTCCTGAACCTTGTGTCGTCAGTCAATTTTTCATCTCCAAAATCATTTACCTCGTTTTGTGTCGTTGATGTGGGATACATCAAGGCCCTCCTGTGACGAGTCACTTCTTATCGACATCAACAAATCATCTGAGAAGTTGACTTAGAAACATCCCACCCCTTCAGTACCTTGAGGCTTGCATACATCAATGGCAAGTTTCTCGCTTCCAACGATAGGTTGACATCACTGACCTTCGACTGAAAGACTCTCTATGGTGTTCGAAATCAGATCATTCATTCACACCATGCGAAATGTATTTTAGTACCTTGAGGGTCATTATCATTATTGGTGATTCCTCTCGTGTCTATTAACGACTTACATCATTGGCTGGTAATTAGATGATGTCTTCCCATGTTCGACTTCATAACATCTATTCACATGGTTAGACTTGTACTTGGCTGAAATATTGAACGAGATTGAAGACCCTGGATCTAGTTTCATCCATCCGAGCTGTGATGTTTTCAGGGGTGCAAAATCAAATGTACAATGGCCTTACATTCATGGTCATCCATTCATGGTTCTATATCTGTAGACGACTATATTTGTACATGTAATGAAATTTTATAAGTTGAGCATGGGTATGCCTTCCCTCAGCAAGTTCATGAGAAAAAAACAAATTATCATGATATATGTATTGTAATTGATGCAGGTCACCTTTCGCTTCGAAACCTCCTCTCCACATGATAAAGGATTTCACTCGACATACATATTCATGACTTCATGCTTTAGGGGGCAACTATTACAGATCCATTTGAACACATCAACCCCAACTTACAGATATGTAATATTAGGGCCCATCAATCCCTAATTCAGTTGTTACATGCCCTAAAGAAGTCAACCATCAGAATGACTAGCTTCCCAAGAAATTCCATGACCGAAATCATCCAAAAACTGCCTCTAAGAAGATCAGCACGGGTAGGCCTTCATTAGGGTGCACTGCAGTGTAGCCAATACACTGCTAGTGTGCATTGTAGTGCACTTGGTCCCTCTTTGGCTTGCATTGGGTGAATTTGGGACAATTTCCATAAGGGTTTGAAAGATTCCTTATCCATTGGGTGCCTCTAGAATTTTCCCAGAGATATCCACTCCTTGGGTTCGTATTTGGATGAGGAAGGGAGTTAAGGAACATCAATTCCTTTATCCCTTCCTCTATGGAACTAAATTCTGAGTTTGGGAGGGCATTCATTATTAAGATTTGTGGCATAATTCCTTCATTCACCTATAAAAAGACCACTCATCTAAGTGATCAGGGGCTGGAAATTATTGAATTATAGGTAGATGTTCTTAGTATGAGACTTGATTTGATTTCAAGTATTGTAATGATGTCAAAATGTCTTGCTTGTTATGAGGAGAGGATGGAATTGAACTAGAGGAGTGATGTTGAATCAAGCAATGGGTTGTAACTCTTCCTTTTACTAATAAAGTGTTCAAAGCTTTTTCCATATGCTTGTGTTATTCATTTATTCTTTCATATGTCTATCATGTACTTGATTCCATGCTATGTTTAATCAATAGATCATTATCATATGTTTTGATTGGTTTTTGTCTTCTATCTAGTTGCAAGTACTCTTCAAACAAATTAAGTACGGAGAGGAGTGACGAAAAATTGATCAAGGGAGATAAGGAGTAAGAGAAAGCTACAGGTAGGCTTCTTTACCTCTTATTTAATCTGTTGATCATAGAAAAAGTAGAGAATGCTTTGCACTATTGTTCTAGACTTAGCCACTAGTCTAGGGGTTTAAGAATTTATTCGTAGACACTAAAACTTCCCAAAACAATGCGCTCAACAACAACAAAAAACAACAAGACATTGTACAATGTCCAAGAGGAAAAAATGGTGAATAATGTGGCTTAGATCATACATCGAATTATTGCATAAATGGATAATAGGGAAATAGATAATCAAGCCTCAGTGCTCAAAATATAAGGTGTGTTTTCTAACCAACCTATTTAAATATTAAACATCTCAAGTTCAAATTTCATTTATATCAATGTAGAAAATATAGAGATGTGTTCGTTGTAAAGGAAGACTCATAAAAAATTGTGGTTGGTCCAATTAGTCATAGGAGTCAAGAAGAGAGTGGCGGTTTTGTTGGAATCTTGCCACCCAAAGTTGGAAAACATGCCCACGATAGCCATGATTAATGTGTTGTCTTTGGGTTTAGATGACATATTAATGGTTATGGATGGAAAAAAGCCCACAGAACTAAGGTAGATAACCATAATAAGTTTTTGGAGTTCCTTAGTGATGAAGGCAACGAAATATTATTGGAATGTGTGAGAAATCCCTTCTTAGTTAGGAAAATTGCAACATTGAAAGTGAATAAATGCATCTAGAATTGGTGTTCCATGTATGCTAGATGCATTGGTGTTCCATGTATGCGATCTATGTGATCATCATGATAGATAAAAAAAAGCTCAGAATGGAATCCCACCCCATTCTAAAGCAATTCAATGATGTATTCTTGGAATAAGTGCCCACATTACCATTCAGGACAGAAATTGACTTATCCATTGTGTTTATTCTAAGTTGAGTGACATTTTCCAAGGTCTCGTATCACATGAACATGTCAGAGTTGGTGGACTTGAAGCTACAGTTTAGAGAAATTTTGGATAAGGGGAATATAAAACCCATTTCATTTACATGGGGAGCCCCAACACTGTTTTTGAAGAAAAATGATGGCACGCTACAGTTGTGCATTGAATACCAATAACTAAATAAATATATGGTGAAAATTAAATACTCGCTACCTAGAATCGATGATCTATTTGACCAAGTGAGAGGAGATGTATTATTTTCCAAAATATATCTAATATTTGGTTATTATCAAGTCATATTTAAAGATGTAGAAATTCACAAGAAAACATTGAGGATGAGCTATGGGCACTTTGAATTTTCGGTGGTGTCATTTAGGCTAACAAAATTCCTAGCCACATTTATGTGCCTGATGAACAACATCCTCAACTAGTATCTAGACAAACACATGTTAGACAAGGTAGATGGTTGGATTTAATTAGCGACTTTCATTTTGAGATCAAGCATAATAAGGGCAAGGAAAACCAAATATTGGATGCACTTAGTAGAACTCCACAAGTAGCCCACTTAGAAGCCATGAACACTTGTGAAATGGATACTTATGAATGGATCAAAGAGGCCTTGCAACAAGATGATAATTTCTGGAATGTGAAGTAGTGCTTATGAGAGGAACTAGAGGGTCAATGACAAGTAATTACAATCTCACTAATGATGGTATGTATCTTATGTTATTTACTTGAAGAAAATCATAGTGGATGAGTTTTAAAAAATACCTTATTCATGTCATCCTAGTTATAGAAAACATGATAATAGTCATAAAGAAATTGTATTATTATCTACGAGTGAAGAAGGAGACACCTTGATATATTTCTAGGTGCTAGGAATTCAAACAAGTCAAACTTTAGTAGAATTTAGGTGTCGTTTGTGATTTTTATAGCTAATCCTAATTCCTAAGTGGAAGTGGGATGTCATATCCATGGACTTGATCATGAGGTTTCCAAATACACCCAAACAACATGATGCGTTATGGTGGTATTGGACAATTTGGGAAGGCATATCACTTAATATTTGTTAAGTCCACCCACAAGTCCATTGACATAGCTCATATTTTCATGAAAGAAATATTTTGATTGTATGGCATACCCAAGAAGATCATTTCAAATCAAGATGCCAAATTCACATCCAATTTTTTGGAAGGAATTGTGTTGGCTTTGGGATTTAGCTAACTTTTAGTATAGTATGTCCTCCTTAGAACTATGGAAAAACTAAGAGGGTAAATAGAGTTATAGAGGACATGATAAGGATCCATGTCATTAATTAGCAAAAGAGGTGGGGAAAAATCATTCCATTAGTTGAATTTGAAGACAACAATGAGTCACTAAACATGAGTCTGTTTGAAGAATTATATGGTAAAAAATGAAAAAATTCCATTAGCTATAATAACCTAATGAACAGAGTGATTACAAGAGTTGACATGCTAAGTAAAATGGAGCAAAAAATGCTCAATATCAAGCAAAAAATGAATGAATCCTAGGAAAGTAAAAGGAGTTGCACAGACCAATAGAGAATACATAATAATTTCAAGTGGGAGAGCATCTATATCTCCACATTAGTCCAAGGAAGGAATCATTGAAAGTGGGGTCTTTTGTTAAACTAACACCAATATTTTACTGGCCATTTCATATTTTGCAAAAGAGTGGGACCAGTCCTTGCCACCCATAGTGAAAGCACATGTTTTATTTCACATTTCCTTGAAAAGTGTGTACATAACACTAATCATGTGGTTGATTGGTATGTAATATAGGTATAATTTGAGGGATAATTTCAACTAGAATGACTAATAGAAAGACTGTGGTCTAGAACTAAGTAAGAAAGTAAATCAAGGTGTAGTAGCACTTTAGACCCATTGAAGAAACTTATGAAATATCAGATCAAATGAGGGTACTCTACCCATTTTTTTTAATTTCTAAATAGGTATATTATTTGTAAATATAAAGCTATATTTCTATTATTTTTGTTTGCATTTTATAGAACACTGAGAAAAATGTTCCCTTAAGGTGGTGAGATCTATAAAATAAACAAAATTATCCCCTATTTTTGTAAATATAACTACATAGTTCTAGCATGGAAGATATGAATGGATGAAGCATAATCTTATGAAAACTTGAAATTGAATTGAAATTCTAATTATTATTGAAGGAATGAAAAAAAATAGATCCATCTTTTGAAGGATAGTCTTTGGTGTGCCTTGAAATCCCATGAGTTATCCCGTATAAATTTCTAGAGTCACTTGCAGGTCAGTCAAGCAACCCCAGTAGCAGGTTGTAATAAGACAGGATAGGGCAGTGTGGGCATAAGGCCATGCCCATCTCCATCTTCCTCATCAACCAAGGATGAGGAATTCAACCTTAGAAGAAGGTAGAGAGAAATAATAAGAGGTTAAATATGAGGAGGATAGATAGCCACTATGGAGTGGGAATAAATAATAGAGGAGAGAAGGAGAAATGGAGAAAAAGAAAGCACACAGTGAGAAGGTGCTTGAATTATCACGATTTTATGTCATCTTTTACTAGTTAACTCTCCTTGGAACATGGAGAGGTAATTGGTTGTTGGTAGCAGAATATGTGGAACTATTGCAACATGAAAATAAAATACAAGCAATTTTAGAGCTAGGTGTTAAGCCCTGTGCTTGAATTGAATGACAGTGAATTTGGATTGTATTCCTTGTGAATTTGTTGAGGCCAATGACTATTAGTGTAAGAATGTGTGAATAGTGGGAGGGTAAATGGATAACCAAATCATTGTGGTGCTTATTCTATAGTTGATAAACCACCTAGACAATGGAATACATACCCTTTTGGTGATTTATTTGAAAAGACAATTGATAAACCACTTACAATGGAATCCAACTCTTGAGTGTATGATCAAGCCATTGGTGTGAAATTTACCCAAGAAAGAATCCCCTCCTAATTTGGATTTGTCTTAGTGGTGTTATATTGCAAGGAAGTTGTAGTTTAGTTGGACCATAGTTGACTGGAGAGTGGAAGTCCCTTATTCAATTGCTATCCATCTAAACATACTCAAAGAATTCAAACATAGTGATATATTTGAGTTATGAACTTTGATTTTTCATGAATTGCATATGTCTGCTATGAGCTCTTGTATATTTCTAAATGTTATTGAATGTTTGAATGGTGAAGTTCATTGTTATGCTCATGATTTTCATGATATATTGTATGATATGAATTTGATAAATGATTGGATTGTGTTATACAACATCTTGTTAATGGTTGATGTAATACATTATACTACTACAATTGAGAATGAGATAGATTATTTGCTTAGTGGACAAATGCAATTTAATAGAGGATGTGTAATTCCTTTTGTATCGTTATCAAGAATTGTATTCTTTCACCCACTAGAGTTAATAAAAGAATTCCTTTCACCATGCCTCAAAAATATGCAAGTAGTTAGAAGAAATGGAGTTACTTGTGCATTCTATCCTCACACAATATTGCAACCTATGCATATTTTGATCTTAGGGCATTGCCCATTCTTTTCTTAGAAATGAATGTACTAGTGTTATAGACATATTTGGGCACTGCAACCCCAGTCTTATATGTCCATAAACCAAGGGCTTCTAAGTCCCTAAAAGTGTTGTTTCATACCGTAAAGGAACAAGGTCAGTTGATTACATCATCTCCCAGAAGTTCTCCATGAAAAATTGCTCAGAATTGGTCAAAACTAGACCATCTCACCTGCTCCATGGTCCAAGTGTGATGCATCTCAACTAATGCACATGGGGCGTGTGATGCGTATTGAAAATACCTTCTATGGGGTGTGATGGGCAAGAGTAGACAAATGGCAGAGACAACTTGCAAGGTGGATGATCATGGAATACTCCAAAAACTTCTCTTGTGACACTTGTCTCTCTAAATTTTCCCAAGGATGAGCAAGAGATCATGAAATCTCCAAGTGGAACCAAGAAATGTCAGAGAGGGGACACTAATCAAAATCGAAGAAGCTTACTCACCCACCTGCAAACATCTATATATGGATCCCTCATCCTAGAGATCCAAAGACTAGAATTTTGCATCTTGTAAGGAAGTGTTGTTGGTTTCTTTGTGGAACATCATAGTGTTAGGTGATATAGCTTTTCATGGGCTGAAGAAGGGCTTTCATGCTAGGAGGATGGCACTTGGTTAGATCAATGGGTTGTAATCCTCTCTTCTACTACTTCTATTAATAAAGCTATTTGATTTTTCCTCCATATTCTTGTATGTCTTTGAATCTTGAATTGATATATACATTTGTGTGGTCAATATATATATGATCCTATATTGTTTATTATTGTGGATCTCTATGCTTTGATGGTATTATGCTTCTTTGACTCTACAGGTCTTCTTTGAAGCGGGACAAGTGAGGAATGAGTAGCAAATATTTGTTAGAGGAGAGAGGAAACAAGCAAGGAGCCAAGCAGAAGACTAAGGTTGGTACTCTCTGCTTCTCTCTCATCTACTTCTCGTAAAGGAAAATGCAAGTAACTTTAGTTTTTTTTTCTAAGATAGATACCCGTCTTAGTGGGACTAGCAGCTCTGAATGGACACTAGTTTTCCCGATAACAAAATGGGAACTCCGCTGGGGAGCGAATAGCTTGTTTGCTTGTTTCTAGTTTGTTTACTTTATAAACTACAGACGAAGACTGAAGTTATGACAGCTAGCCTTCGAACTGCATTTCCTATACAACTGCAAAGTAGATAAACGCTGCTTCATTCAATCTCTGGGTTAGTTTATGAATTAAACATCTGACTTGTAAGCATCCTAATTGACCTGGTGGTGGCTCAAGTAACCTCATTAGATCAGCCACTATGTTTTGTATTTATTGACTACCATTAGCTCGGACTAAATCCCTGAACTAAGCTGCAAACTATGACCAAAAACCAAGTTAAAGTCTCATCCCTGGACCATCGCACTGTCTCCTTTTGATAGTTTGGATGCATCGCACCTCCCATGTGTTGTAGGTGAGATGCATCCCTGTTTCCCTGTGTTACAGGTGCGATGATTAGATAAGACTATTTCTGCCTCCATATTTTTGTTTTTCTTCATTCTCTTCAACTTTATTTAGGAGTTTTGTTGTCTGTGATCAATATACCACTATTGAAACACCCTTCCTTTGCATTATTCAGCGTCCATTGTACAAAGGATTGTGAATGTTTTTATGTATTTTTTACCATTTAAAGTTCTCCTTTACAAACAATATCTTAATCGAACTGTCGTTTTTTTATTTGAAAGTGTCGCAAGTGTTGTTTCCAGTCAAAGAAAAGAATCCTCCTCTTTTGATAGTCGATTACACTATTACTCTTGTATTTGATTTGAGTTAAAAGTATTTCAAGTGTTGAAAGTAATTTTCAATTCAAAATCACAAAGTGGCGTCCTTGTCTTCCTTTCGTCTTTTGAAGAGAAAATTGTTAGTATTGTTACTTTGAGAGAAAAGATAGTTCAAATTTGTACTTAGCATTCTTTTTGTCATTCACACATTAAGAAAGTGGAAAAAAAATAAATTCATCTGCATTTGCATTAAATTGCTTATTCATTTTGATTTAGGACAGTGCATCTAGTGTATGCTCTCTACTCTATGTTGAAAGAATTTCGCTTTTCTTTCCTTAGTAGCTAGGATATTCATTGCAAAAAGAAGAGTAAATGAATGTTTATCATTTTAGATTGCATATTTATGAATTGTATATCTACATCATGCAGTGAACCTCAAAGGAAAACTTCTTAAGAAAGATCAACTGTAAAACAAATTCAATGAACATAAAAACGCTTTGGAACCTAACACACAACATTTAGAAGTCTAGGCTAGAGACATATTACAGCATCGTAAAGCCTGGTACCTATCGCTTTCATCATAGGTTGGGTGATTCCTCCTCTTTGAGACAACAAGTGCTAGTACGAACTTGTGCTCCCACGCACCGTCGAGTATATATGGAGACCACAATAGGCTATATCCTTTATCCTTAGGAAGCCGTGTCTGCTGCCCTATCAATCATAATGCACTAAACACAACATTCAGGAATATTTATTTCCATACCGTAAAAGGTATTCTGCAGTTTTGCGATTTGTTTGGTAATCCCTCTGTCTATATTTCCAGAGTAGTCACTTTCGTTCCTTTTCAGACTCCTTAAAAGAAAAGGTCCATCTGAGCACTTGTCACTTCAGGCTCATTAAAAATCAAAGGCGACTAGAGTCATGTTTAGCTTTTTCTTGACTCTTAAAAATTGAAAAAGCAAGTTGTGTCAAAGCGTCATAAAATTCATTTAATTTAGAATAACATTTCCCCTTTTTATTTTGAGTTGATCAAGTAATCCGCATTCATGGAAGAAATTAAATCAAAACCCCGTCATTCGTGGAGACTAATGATTCAAGCATCTTTGACTCTAGAAACAAAACCATTCCTATCCAAGTGAACTTGTTTAACTGGTTCAAAATCTCCTGGTTTGTTTGAAGCTTCTGTTTCAACATCCTCAGAGACTCCGGTTACTCCATCCACTTCTGGTATCCCTGCCTCTACAGAATAAGTTCCGCAGTTATAAGAGTACATTAGAACTGATCCTAGTGTAATGGTAAACACTTCTATTCCTGAACTAGCTCCATCTGCGGTTGATTCAGAAGGTTTTTCCCCTCTAGTACCTGTCATTGTAGAGTCTATACCTTCTTCGGTACCATAAATATTTTACAAACCTGACGGTCTACCTCTTCCACCTAGAATGATTGCTAGAGAAGAAATTGCAGAGGATCTTCCATCCAGTACTCCATTTCCTTTTGGAACTGGGATCCACCTATATCCTTCTACTTCAGAAGATAGTCTTCCTTCATTGCAAGTTCCTGTAGAATCGCTAGGAAGTATTTTGGATAGATTCGATATGTCTGGACAACCATCGAAATCTAGGACTGTGTCATCTGATACATTGGCAGCAAAACCTCTTGCTGCCACCCTAAAAATGTTCACTGGTATACCATCTGTCCCAACTATCTCTAAACCACTAGAGGAAGTCCACCCAGGGACTATTTTGACAATATGGTATGTTCCCGTTTGTTCGTCCGAAATAATATCTAGAATTTCTTATGTTGAGTCTCAGCAAATTAATCCTTCACAATAGTATCAATTTGGGCAGTCCGGTCTCCAAAGGCCAATCTTTCCTTTTAGCACTAGATTGCTGCCATATGGGGGACAGTATGCCCTTTCACTGTTCCCTCCGGGAGAACAACCATATGAGAGTTCACAATAGAATTCGGGTCAAACATGAATCACATCCAATGGCTGGGTGCCAATATTGTCTCAACAACCAAGGTTTGTGTACTCAATGCAACCAAGCCTACTTGTGTCGAATATCCCCACTACACCGGTTATTGTGACGATGTCGCAAGTACAAGTGTCGCCTGTTGTATGCCAACCTCAAGTTTCTCAGGTCGTAATACAACAACCTCTTGTCTCCAAAACACAACCACGACTGCCAATTAGTGGCTCCTTAATTGGAGTGACTCAGGCTCAAACAGGTACTATTACCCCTCATCTTGGTCAAATAGCTAGTATTAGACAACAAAAAATGGCTTCACAACCATGGCTGGTACAATATCAACAACCTCAATTCCAACAAGCTTACCAAGGACCTGAGCAACAAAGCTTTGCTGGTAGTGGGCAGTCGTATATTCAAAATGGTCACCATCAATCATATCATAATGGTTATGCCCATCAACCCTATCAAAGTTATCAGCATCAGATACATTATGATGGTATGCAAAGACCCACTACTCAAGCGATCCCATCTTATCCTGGGTATGCTTCGCCAAACTTGAATCAACAGTTGCCCTTCGTAGCAACTTTAGGATTACGAGATTTGAATTGGCTAAAAAATGGTCAAATTTCTTATGCCCCTTGGTGGCTAGCGATTCCTCATAAAATTTTGTCAAATATTCCTAAATTCAATGGAAGTCCGGGTGAAGATCGATCGAATCATGTGATGACCTTTTATCTGTGGTGTTTTTCCAACACCCTTAGTGATGATTCAATTAGGCTTCGCCTTTTTCAGCGAACGTTAACTGGTCTGGCAGCAAAATGGTACATCGAATTGCCTAGAGCTTCATGTGATAACTTCAGCGCCCTTGCCACCACCTTTTTAACCCATTTTCAGTTACCGATAAGGTATGAAATAGGAACAGAGCTTCTTACCAATTTTAAGCAGATGACATCCACTCACACATCTGATCATATTCATGAGTGGCAGCGTCATTGTCGAATGGTAAAACATATGTTCCTGGTCAGCTACTAGCTAAATGGTTTATTAAGTCATTGTTACCTTCTATTACGGAAGATGTGGCTAAAGGGGGAGTTTTCACTGAAGAGCAAGCCATCGCTTGTGCGCAATATCTAGACTTGATCTATACTCAGTCTGGCATGCTCTATGATTAAATCCCTGATGCTCGTAGACCATAGTTTTCCATTCCTCCTCATCCTAAATCAAACAAAGACTCTCATGCTAGCGATGGCGTGATAAGCACTACAAGCACAAAAACCGCAAAGGCGACATCTAAGAAAGCCTGCATGGTTTCCAGTCAAAATGAAAATGAATAAATTCTTTCCTCAGAGGTTAATTCCATGTCAGCCGACAAAGGCAAAGAAACGAAGCAACTAGTGGGAAAGAAGAAAAAGAAAGGGAGAAAGAAGAAGAAAGATGATTCGTCTCCTGAAAAATATTCTGTAAACCCCTCTAGGCAAAAGAAAACCGGTCATCCATGCTTTATATACGATGAGGATCATTGGATAAAAGACTGTCCACATAAAGCTGAGATTAAGAAATTCTTCAAGAACTCAAAAACCTCGACAGTATTGACTGATCCATTTCTGAACCCAGAAACCAATCTGGTTGCTAGCGAAAATGCTTCCCCATCCCAAGTGCTTATGTTGTCCATTTCAAAACAACAAAATGATGCTTTGATATCAACAAGGAATAAAGATTACGGGAATCCACAACTATCAAACAACAAGGTTGTTGATCAACCTAGTAGTTTGACAACAACTTCGACCGAAGTTGTGCCACCCATCATTCCTGAGCTAACGATAAAGCCGCCAAAGGGAGTAGTACACAAATCGACATTTAATCCTCATGCTAAAGTAGCACATAATTATAATATAGTAGAGGACCTAGCGCAATCGCAGTCTGCTATGTCGACACTTGGAATATTGCAAAATTGCCCCTCCCAAAAGCAGGCTCTATTATCAGCAATAGGTGGGATTGAACCAAGGATTCCAATCATATGGCCTTTAATAATAAAGGATATGAACGTCAATTACCAACTCAACTCACTTTCCTCATTCAAGTTAAATCCCTCAGCAAAACTATTCATCGAACAATTATTGATGAGGGGGCATCTACCTGTATTATGTCAATGAGTTGCTAGAAAATTTTAGGATCGCCACCCTTGTCGCGATCGTCAATGACGTTAAAAGCATTCGATGGATGGATATACACCCCATACGGGATTTTAAGTAACTTGCAATTTGAATCGGGGGGAAAATAGTAGAAATTGATGTTGAAGTTATCGATGGAAGCCTCGATTACAACATCCTCCTAGGAAGGCCTTGGATTTATGCTATGGCTACTGTTGTGTTGACATACTTTAGAAAGATTGCATTTCCTTTTCAAGGAGGAATTACAATCGCTGACCAACAAACCTTTCTCCCCAATAGTTCACAAGTTACAGGAAGCATCCCGATGATCCATAGAAGCTCTCAATGACTTCAAAATATCGGAGTAGGCCTGCTAAAATACCTTACATTGATGGGTACTTTTGCCCTACCACCTCCAAACAATTTGGTGGAAGTGGCCATGGAAGGAACCTGCAATATGGTATCTTCTATCCAGAGTATTTCCAAACATGATGTTAGCATGGATGATCGTTGGGTATTGCCTCCAAGCCCCATGGAAATATTGTAGCAATCAATGTTCTCGGCCTGGGCGACAAACCCAAACAAATGGTCATCGAGCATTTTGGTAGATAGGTCTAAGGAATATGGTACCCATTTAGATCCTTGGTTGCATGTACATTCTACAGATGAAGGAATTATTCAGTCGATGTTGATAGGATAGGCACCATGGGAAGATTTCGACCATCATTTCGATCTTCTAGATTACCATGAAGATTATTCCAGCAACCTTAATCATCCTTCAGTTTTTTATTCTCTATCAAATACTGTAAATACTGTCGATTATGAGGATAGTTCTTTTACTATGTCAACCTCAGTAAAAAATGAAACAACTCCCTTTCCAAATCGAGTCTTTGATCTCGAAGGTAAACCTTCATTCCAACCACCTCGTTGAATGCAATGAAGCCTGGGGGCATGCATCTCTATTTGCATCACTATGTTGGGGGCATGCGAACTTATAACAAGCATAGTTTTTCATTTCAAGCTTGTGTAAATATAAAATTGAATCTAAGCATATGTTTTCGCATGGTTCAAGCTCATTAAAAAATGAACCAGGCCACGAGCAGTGTTACCACAGGGTTCAAACTCATTAAAAAATAAACCTATCAATGAGCATATGTTCAACCAGAGTTTAAGCTCATTATAAAATGAACCCACCTTTGGTAAATAACCATTACGATCGCATAATTATCAGCTTTTGAGCCTTGCTCGTGTTCTTACCATCACCTCCACTCTTTTTTAGCCTATCATATGCCTCCATTTGATTGTTTACCCCTTTTGAGGAATAGTTGAAATGAGTGATCCTATTAGCCACCTTCTTTACACTGTTGTGACTAAAAAGTTCCAAACCTTACCTGGAACCAACTACTATCCAAAATCATCACTTGTTCCTCAAAAAATGAGTCTCCTTTAAGCTCTTTTCATTTGACTTGTAAAATATGAAAAGATTATCGAGCAATTGGCCTCCCCGGCTCATTAAAGTGATTGGAAGTTCCATCCCTCCTCTAGATTTTAGTATTTTTGGACCTGAGGGATCATTGCACAAAACAATCGAGTGCTTGTCTTGCTCGGCTCATTAAAACTATCGAAACTCATCCTTTTCGTATTATTTTATACTTTTTCGGACTTAAGGGGTTATATTACGAAAAAGGATTACTGGAGTTTCCTTTCCGAATATTTTTAGACTCTCTTAAATTGAAAAGGACCGAGTTATCTTTGTCGTTAAACTCATTAAAACAATAGCGAAAAACTTGTCCATGCATACAAGAACGAGTTTCACTATCGCTAGGATCGTTAAAACATAGCGACGGGTTTGCCCGAAGGGAAAACTATAGAACAAGCATATGATATCCTCCTCAAGCTTGACAGAAATAAATAGGTACTGGTCAGAAATAACTGGGGAAAAATTGGGAAGAAAACTTGAAGAAACTTTATTGGTAGCAGGTTTCTCTTGAACATGAAACTTTCACTCCATCACCATGATTGAGTTGGGTTGGGTTACTCAGTTCACCGGTCATATCACCATTGGTCCACCGTCCCATCCATTTTTGGGGTTAATGCTGCAAATCCATTTCAGTGTCACCGATATGTTCAAGAGAATTCGCTCAGAGAATTCATCGACCCAGCTTGTGTCTCATCTACTGCAATACCTTCACGCTTCATTCTTTCATGACCACCACCCTGAACCTTGTATCATCAGATCATTTTCACCTCAACAAAATCATTTTCTCCATTTTGTGTCGTAGATGTGGGATTCATTAATTCCCTCCTACGATGGGTCATTTCTTGTCAACATCAACTCATTATCCAAGAAGTCGACCTAGGAACAACCCTTTCAGTGCTTTGAGGCTTGCATGCCTCAATGGCAAGCTTCTCACTTCCAACGACAGGTTTACATTAATGGCCTTCGACTGAAAGATTTTGTGTGGTTTTCTACATTGACTCATGTTATTGTACTATAGTACCTTTAGGCTCATTATCATTATCAGTGATTCCTCTCGCGCCTGTTAACATCTTACATCATTGGCTGGTAATCAAGCGATGTCTTCCCATGTTCGACGCCAGAACACCTTTTTACATGGATCGACTTGTACTTTGGGTGAATATTAAACGAGTTTTGAAGACCCCAAATCTAGTTTCATCCATCCGAGTTGTGATATATTCAAGAAAATAAAGACATAAAATGTACATCATAGCTGCATAGATAATCATCCTAGCCAAAGGATGACGACTCTACTAGAATCATCAGTCTGCCATACAGACAGTTGTCTATCTTATGTACAAGAAAATGAATTTATAAAATCTGAGCATGGGAATGCCAGCCTGAGATAGATCATGAAAATATTATGAAGATAATGTATTGTATTGTATCTTATTATAGGTCACCTTGCAGTGTGAAAAAACCTCGGATCCTCATGGTAAAGCATTTCACCCAACATCAAAAGATTTACGACCTCATGCTTTAGGGGGTAACTGTTATAGAAATATTTGGGCACTACAACCCTAATCTTATATGTCCATAAACCAAGGGCTTCTAAGTCCCTAAAATTATTTTTCATACCCTAAAGGATCAAGGTCAGCTAATTACATCATCTCCCGAAAGTTCTCCCTGAAAAACTGCTCAGAACTAGTCAAAACTGGACCATCTCACTTGCTCCATGGTCAAAGTGCGATGAATCTCACCTAATGCACACAAGGGGTGTGATGCATACTAAAAATACCTTCTATGGGGTGCGATGGGTGAGAGTAGAAAAATGGCAGAGACATTTTGTAAGGTGGATGATCATGGAATCTTCCAAAAACCTCTCTTGTGACACTTGCCTCTCTGAATTCGCCCAGGGATGAGTAAGAGATCATGAAATATCCAAGTGGAACAAAGAACTATCAGAGAGAGGACACTAATCAAAATCCCAAAAGCTTACTCACCCACCTGCAAACATCTATATATGGATCAATCATCCTAGAGATCCAAAGGATGGAATTTTGCATCTTGTAAGGAAGTGATGTTGGTTTCTTTATGGAACATCATAGTGTTGGGTGATCTAGCTTTTCATGAGGTGAGGAAGGGATTTCATGCTGGGAGGATGGCGTTGGGTTAGATCAATGGGTTGTAATCCTCTCTTCCACTGCTTCTATCAATAAAGTTATTTGAGTTTTCCTCCATATTCTTGTATGTCTTTGAATCTTGAATTGATATATGCATTTGTATGGTCAATATATATATGATCCTATACTGTTTATGATTTTAGATCTCTATGCTTTGAAGGTATTATGCTGCTTTGACTCTACAGGTCTTCTTTGAAGCGGGACAACCAAGGAAGGAGCAGCAAATATCTGTCAAAGGAGAGAGGAAACAAGCAAGGAGCCAAGCGGAAGACTGAGATTGGTACTCTATGCTTCTCTCTCATCTACTTCTCATAAAGGAAAATAAAAGTAACTTTAGTTTGTTTGTTTCTAAGATAGCTATCCATCTAAGTGGGACTAACAGCTCCGAATGGACACTAGTTTTCTCGATAACAAATAGGTCTCATAGCATTATTCTTTGTTGTTGGTGATTATTAAGAGATTAAAGTTTGAGGACTATAGACCCTATTATAAGTCAACACACAGACAACTAGAAATTTGGGGTAGTTTTTTCTCGTCCATTATTACATTCATTAATGAGAAATGGAGGTCTCAGGGTCTTGAGTTCACGTGCCTCAATAGATAAAGAATTGATGGGGAAAAATGACCCCTCTATATCTTTGAACACCCATAGTGTGGTGTTCATATCTATCATCATGATTGGCATGACAACTTGTCATAATTCCACACATACGGGAGAGGCCTAACACCAAAGGTTCACAAGAGAAATCCTGCTTGTCAGAACCTTTCCTTTGTACCAGACGTGGAATGATATAAGGCTCCACGTCTTAGATTCATAACACATAGAGGAGTTAGTGAAAGGTAGTTTCCCCTATTAGTTTTGATGAACAACCTAGTTTGGTGTTTCTTTTGTTGTTTAGGACTAGTGGGGTGGACATATAAGACATTTTATTTCCAAGTCTAGCTCATTTTCTACCAAAGTCGTAAATAATTTAAAATTTTCACATGCTTCATCTTTATACTTTAGTAATCCAATCCAACACATTCTTATAAAATCATCAATGAATAATATTAAATATAGTTCACCACAAGGAGAATTATTTCTCATAGGACCACATAAATCAGTATGAATATGTTCAAGTGTATTACTTTAGGTACCTTCTTTTGCATTAAATTACACTTTGGTTTTCTTACCAAATTGACATGATTTGCAGATGTAATTTCAGGTGGAGACATGGTGCGCAAGTAACAAACTTCTCCCATTCTTATTTTTTTGTACAATTGAGAAAATATAAGGTGTCCCAATATTTTGTGCCAAACCCAACTCTATTAAGTTTTTCTTAAGTAACAATGTTCTTGGACACCTTTCAAGGCATACACATTTCCTACAGTTATTTTTCCCTTTATTATGATCTTACACATGTCCAGATTTGTTACCACGTAGTTCTTAGATCTAAAAACAACTTCATAATCTTGGTCACACATTTGACTAACATTCTAAAAGTTATGTCTTAATACATCAACAAATAGAACATTTCCATCCCTTACCTTTTTCTTTAATTGAAAGATTTATTTTCCTTCGATAGTAGCAGGTGAATTATTTCCAAAAGTTACATTATTTTCTTTCTTTATGTCATTAAAAGAAATAAAATTATATTTTTCACCTTTCATATGCTTTCAACATTTTTTTATCAATGTACCACTAATTTTCTTGATCTCCTGAATATAATTCTAGACCACAATTTTCAGAGTCTATGGTTGGTCCTATTCTACTTCTACATTCAATTTCTTTATGACCAAAGTTATTGCGAAAAAGAACATTCAATTTCATCTTGACGAGATGAGAAGACATTGTAAGAATATTTCTTTGCCCCAACCTCATTATTTTGTTTTATTGTTTCTCTAGCCATAATAGTTTTATAAGCGACACATTGAACGACTTTATGGCCAAAATTATGAAAAGTGAAGCACAGACCATTGAAGTAGAATACTTGGGAGTATAATATCTTCTTGAATAGATTCCCCTTTAGTTGTAGTAAGGTTGTTTTACTTGAAAGATATTTGATCCTTCATTCCTTTGTTGAGAGCTAGAAATCTGGTGATTTCTTCCTTTTACTACACTGAGATAGCTTCAATTACTAACTTCAGAAGATTTAATAGTTTTTAATGATTCACCATTGTATACAACACATGTCTTATTTAGAAGAGAGTGTTATACTTTGATGATTTATTCCAAGTCTCAAATCATTTAGACAATATAAGAGTTAGAGGATTTGTTCTTTCAAGTTCCTTTCTTAGACCCAGTAATTCAATTACTAAGCTTTCAATATGCCTTTCCTATTCTAGAATTTGTTTCTTCAATACTTCTTCAACTAATTTCGCTTCTTCTAGATGTATTTTTAGCTTATTTATTTCTTCAATACGAGTGTCATTTTATTCTAGAGAATCCATAAAAACATCAGATTCATCTACACATTTTTCTTCAAATGTCATCAGAAATTGATATTCTTGATCACATTCAACATCCTTGTTATTGGAAGAAATGTTGGGAATAGGTTCCCCCAAGAGTAGGTTCGGGGCTAAAAGCCCATGTTTTGGGATAGTTTTGTAATAAAGTTTTAAAGTCTCTGGGTTTTGTGGTCACAGAGCGCAATGGTGTCAAGAGTCATAAAGGGTTGTCTACCCTTATTTTATAAATAGTAAAGCTGGCTATAAAGAGCCACCCATGGCCCGCAGACCATGGGATTGTATAAAAAGGAGCTAAGTAAGTAAGATCTAAAAAAAGTAGTCAGTAGCAAAGAGGGAAGCATTGGAGTTTTGGTAGAGAAGTGTAAGTTTTTTGGGTCTCAGCATAGGTAGAGGCTTTGCAGCTGAGTGCGTAGAGGCCTAGTGTGGAAGTCCGTAGCTGAATGCATAGACCCCTGCAATTTTGTGTGCAAGGTGGATAGAGTCTATATTAAATGGAAAGATATCAATAAAAAGAAGTATTTTTCAATTATTGTGTACTTAGTTCCTATTAATTCTTCTGATTATATTGTGTTTTGGGTTTAATTTCCAATGTTTATTTGATGTGTGAATATATATGATTATATTGGTTAATTGAATGCAAGTAAGGATATCAGTTTACACGACGCTAATTGTGATTGATTAATAAGATAATTAAAACACTTGAGATAACTTGGGACCCTATACAATGCATTGTCATATATGTGTGAAAGTACCTGGACCACGGGTTAAGGCTACGCGAAGGTACATCATACACCTTTGTGGAGGTACTGAAGGATGGAATAAATGGTAGACTGATAGAGCCCTATGGCTTAGTGACCTGTGCGAAACTAGTTGTAGAGGGTATAGACTGACATGATGACCATCTCAGGGCGTGGAAACCTAGTTCCAACATCCCCCCCATACTACCTCACGTGAGAACTCGATCCGCGCTCCACGGGTTGTGTTGAGCCTCAACCTTGCACCTTCCTATACACCCTCTTAGCCCTCATTCTCCACTCACTTCTTTCATCCAGTGGTTAAATCATTGCATTATAGTCTAAAAAGGACTCTTTATATGGTTTTATGACTATACTGATGTCTGTTGTTTGGTTTAGTTTTTTGTTCATGCAGCTGCAAAAACTTGTCAATTTCCACAGCCAGCACAGGTTTCCGCAGCCAGCACAGAATTCTGAAGCTATTTTGTTAAAAGTTGTGCTCCAGGTGTCCTCTGAAGAAACGAGCTACATGGGCAAGCTCCAGATGGCATGTACATGGATCATGTCCCTTCGAATCAGCCAAATCATCCATTAGAGGTTGCGATCAACCAAAGTCAAGGACGAGGCCAGCCAAAGAGTTCAGCGGTGGCACGTCACTGTTTTGGGCACGTGAATGATACGTGGCCTAGTTCTCAGCACACGAAGGCACTAGCACACCTGGAGATCGTTCCTGAACCGTGAATCTAACAGCCAACCACTCCGAAGCTTTAAGAAGCATAACGACAGTTACACTAGATCTCGACTGAAGAGATCTACGTGTCTATGGCAACGCAGTTAATAGCGCAGTAGTTGTTTAGTTAGATATAGTATTTTGCATTATAAATAACGCGTTGTTGAATGTTGTAAAGAGACTTTTGATACATGTAAATTCTGAACTGTTTGTGTAATTTCCGCGCTGTTGGTTATCTTATCACCCCACTGTTTTATATGCTGTTGATTTAAATACATGAGAATACTTTTCTGAAGTTAGCCGTGTGATTATTTGATTGGCTGAAGTGGCAGAGGGCCCCTACGCGCTGAAGCCTTGTAAAGTGTTTGTTTAGTTTCACTATGTTTTTGTTTTATCATTAGTTTGTACATAATATGTTTTATGTTTCTGTTGTTCATATCTTTACTTTTGTTTTCTTAGAGCTGTAAACTGATCAGTGCTTTTTGCAGGTTCTCTTAGGCAGCCCGGGAAATTTTCATTTTTTTAATAACTTTTGGCATATGAGATCATCTTGTCCTTCCTGCTAACCTTTATTTTCTGAAGTTTACATTCAGCATTGTCCTTTTCAAGTTGTTATTTGTTTATTTCTTTTTCTACTAGTTAAGATATCATACTGCTTAACAATTTATGATTTCTTTCTGTGGTCAAATGACTATATCAGCAGGAGATCAGAATATTACTAACTGTAGTGTGATTTAGTTGTCATATTACTTACTCATGGTTGCTTTCCATAAAGTAGATTGAGCTGAATGGTAAAGGACTAAGAGAATTTAAGTAGTGTGATTAATTTCTTTTTTTTGCAATTTACATTTAGTTATCATATTACTTGGTATGTTAATGATTACTCCCCCAAGGTAGATTGAGCTGAGTAAAGGATTTGAAGAATTCAAGTAGTGTAATTAGTTTCTTTTATGCAATTTACTTTCTTGAACAGTTAAATATCATGTTACTTAACTTGTTTATGATTACTTCCCATCAGGTAGATTGAGCCAAAGGGCAAAGGATCTGAAAAGTTAAAGTAATGTGAATTAGCTTCTTTGCTTTAAGTTTGAGTTGTTTTCCAAGTTTTGCTTTCTTTTCATTTCAGCAGCAAGATACTGGGCCATCCATTTAGTTCGCTATTTGCATGCATTTGTTTTCTCTTAAGATTGATTTCATTTTTAGTTACTGTAAAGCTTTCTTTTGAGCATTTCTTCAAGTTTAGAAACCATCACCATCTACACTCCACACTCTTCACACTTCACTTTCATCATCACACATTAAAGAAAAATAAAATCCAAAAACAAACTAAAAAGATTAAAACGACAAAAGCCTAAGGAAATGGTTATCTAAGTACATATAGTACACCTCATTTCATCAGTTTACGAACCCCGAGTTGACATTATAAATAGCAATTTAGATCACACTAAATTGACCAAACAGCGCTGCTCTGGATGGAGCTTCCAGCGAGTGGCTCTCTGATGGCCATCTCTATCATAATGACTGCAGTAGGATTTCTTCCTCCATATCTGCTTAACCTATTTCTTTTCATGTTGTCGAGAGGGTTTTTCACGCCTCATGAGTGCTACCATTCTTTTCCAACACTTGGAAAAGGTATGGTTAGGTAAACCACAAAAAGTGCATGTTTTTTGACGCCTTTGTCTTCGTTCATTATTAACAACATGATCATAATCAAAATTAACATTTGAATATTGAAAGTGATTATACCTATCTTTGCTATCTTTGATGTCAGTATGGCGATGAGAGCTTGCCCCAGATCTCTCCCAGCAATGGAAACTTCCATGGGATGATGGGGATGTTCTCCCATAATTCTCTTTCTTCGACGATGTATCGAACGAATCTAACACCTTTGATCACTCTCCTTTAGTGTACCTCAAGCCTACAAATCGAGGTTCGTGCATAACCTCCAAAGGTTGAGTGATTCCTTGGTTGTTAGTACCGAGCTCTTTCTCCTCGTGCCTTGTCTTTGTAAGGAGCCTCATATTTGTCCCTGTAATTGGGATCTCCAAATCTATAATAGACATCATACTATTAGAAGATGAAATCAAAAGGAAATCAACATATCTTTTCTTATCTTTCGATTTGGAAAGAAATAATGAGGGCTTCTCATCATCTGTTGTTGGTGGTTTGATAATTGTCTCACCGCATTCCCCAACTTCTTTCCTGACATACCCAAGTCCTACTCGACACAGTAATTCCTCTGCTTGGATGGGATTGACAATGCCTTGGCCATTAATGCCCAAGTTTTTTCCTTCATATCCCATTCTCTTCAGTAGTTTGGAGCCAATTCCTGTGGTGCGATTTTCAAACACAATGAAATCATCATTAGGAAACATACATGAAGATGGAGAACTACTTTTTACCTCACATGAGTCTCGCTGTAGCTTTTCCAAGGCCTTGTCCTTTGTTTTCAGCTGTAGTAGCAAAGTCTTCTTCTCCTCTTTTTCTTCATGTAGACTCATCTTCAATTCATCATTCTCTATTTGAAGATTATGTTTGTCTTGCTTCAGTTCCTTCATGGCCTCTTCTATGGCTTTCAACTAAAGCTGTAACTGATCCTTTTCCTCTATTTCCTTCTATAGAGTTTCATATACAATTTCCACTTTCTTGGAAATGTTAAGCATGGTCTTGTACATTTCTCTTTCATCCTCTGTCATTGTACGTTCCATTGTTCACATTGCAATTCACATCAACGCAAAGACCTACTCCGATACCGCTTGAACCAAGTCTAGGTGTGAAGAAGGATCTTTCCAAGACCTTTTACTTTTGTGATATGTTAAAATTGCATTCTAAAAGAACATTAACAAATACAGATGCAGACTGTAAAGAAAAGGAACATAATAATCATTAGCACATGAAATAACAAGACTTTGATAATAGAGTTCATCCAGGAGGGACTATGTCTTCGGGCCCCATGTCAAGATGGTGGAGGCCGCTGCATTAAGTGTTGCCAATAAGGTGATGTACACAGAGATGATGTCTCGATAAAACAAGGAAGAATGCCCTCACGCAGGAGTGGCTCTAAGAGATATCCCACAACTTGGAGCTCTCAATCAAAAGACTCCTATCAGTATGATACAAAAACATGCATGGTGAGCATCCCACCAACATGGCACAAAAGGGATGTCAAAACAAAACACATGCATGATGACATGTAATAAACAAGAGTATCCCAACAACATAAAATAAGGGATCTCAAAGCATAACATAAAGAGTTATGACAACAAGTACATCATATAGAATATTCCACATCAAATCAACAAGGAATCATGACAACATGGAATAAATAAGATCCTACCTTAACATCAATTAAGGATCTATGCAACATAATGTAAAAGAAGAAATACATGAGCAATAATCATATACCTCACACCACGGGCCATCTGAAGAAGTGGATGTCTCACTGCTGAAGCTACTCAGACCATCGATCTCAAAACATCGATGAACGAAGATGGCTACTTACACAAGAATGTGGACATATGAATTAGACTATCAAAGTGCTTAAACTTACTTAAGCTTCGATTTCACAAATCTATTACAAGAAGAATCAAACAAAGAAGAATTGGTCAAAGAAGAATCAATCACAGAGAACAATCGATAAAAAGAAGAAGAATTGATCATGAAGAGAAGAATCGATCATAAAAGAAAAGAATTGCTTTGGACTTCTATGCAATGTAGTTGTTGGGATCTTTGGTGTTTGTAGCACTCTGGCTACATTACTGTAGCTCTATGGCTCTATGGATTTGAAGCGCTACTCTGGCTTCATGCTTCTCTGCGTACTCAAGCTCTCAGGCTTCTCTCCACGCAGTCCCTTGGGCTCTCTAGTTTCTTTGCATAATTTACAGCATTGTCAGGCTATCTCTGGCTTTCTGGCTCTTCTCATTATCTGTGACTCTCCATTGGGCACAACCTCCTCCTTGGCTCTCTGGTACTCAGGCTCTCGGCCTCTCCACGCAACCTCTCGAGCTCTATGGTATCTGTTGCATAGCCTTTCTCTGCTCTTGGCTCTCTGCGTCCATGCTCTTAGCACTCTAGCACAGGCTTTCGGGCTCTCAGGAACTATTTGGCATGCAGGCTCTTTGCCTCTCCTTCAACCTCGGCTCTCTATCACCCATCGTGTTCTATAACACATTTGGATCAAAGCCACGCTTAAGAATCAGAGGTCGGTTTTATTCAGAATAGTAGCCATTTGCATATAGCATCGGCAGTGCAACAAACTTTTGAAAATAGCCTTTTATCGTTTTAAGGCGATAAGGCAAAAATCCAAAAAACACTGAAAAACATTGAAAAATTCGAGAGTTTGGATTTCAAATTTTATAAAATCAAGCTTATAAACTTATTGGGTCTGGGCTATATCGCAAGTCGGGATCGTAAATTACCGATCATCGATCGTTCGTTAGATCTAGATTGTTGGTCTATTCCTGATCAGACGGCTGAGATCGCATCGCATTTCACTATCGCATTGCCCCTTGGTATCGGGATCATTAATCTCCTGATCGCCTATTTAATCATGTTCATCGATCTTCTTCTTGATCCAATGGCTGATATTGTGTCGCATATCGTTATCGCAACAACTGGGGGGTTCTACCTTTGGCATCCACCGATGCCAATCGCTGATGCCAATTTGATCGGTGATCGCATGTTTTAAGCCTCCAACATCGCCAATTGGCTAACCCCGATCCCAATTAATCAGAGATCGCTAATTGGGGATTCCAAAGGCCCGCCTTAAGTCTACCCTTGGCATGATTCCCGATGCAATTTTCCTTATAAAGGCTTTAAGTCCATTCTTATGGAAAAACGTCCTTTTTCCAAGGAACTAAGGAAACTCTTTTCATGATAACTTCATCATCCAGACTTGGATTGACAAACCATTCACACCTCCATGATCAAGAAGACAAGATCTATGCTCTGGTCCTAGTTTGGAATCATTCTGATCACTTTGATTTTTGAGTGTTTCCATGCCATGGTGTTTGGAGATCCACCTAGATCATGGACACATACAACAATACTTGGAATAGGTATTTGAGGAATAGGGTGTCAAGTAGGCTGAATAGGTTGATAAAGTGGAACTTGTTGAGAAACTGGACCAAACTGTTGAGTAAAATAAGGATTCCAAATAGTGTTCGCCCCAGGGTAAGGAGTACCAAGCAAAGGTTGATTTACAATAGGTTGACCTAGACTGGGTTAAGGTATCTGACCATAAGTTCCAGTAAAAGGTTGACCCCCAATAATAGGTTGTCCTCTAGGTGGAGGATAAGGCGGTTTCCCCCTAGGCAGGTAATAAACACTAGTTGGGGTTACTTGAGTTACCGGATACCATACAAATTTGTTGGTATGATGTTGTAAGTGCTTTAGGCATGGAAGTCATGCTTTGAATAGTAGATGTGGATAAGCCAAATCAGAAAGAAGAAGGTTGGGGAGAAGAAGAAACTGCTTAAAAAGTCCTAGTAAGTGAGTAGTATCCAAGAGGAACTAATGGACCACCATAAAATAGTGATTATGGGGAGTTTGTAAACATAGATGAATCAATGGGTTGGCTCCCAATAGGAATTTATGGCATAGTTATTTCTGGTGAATAAAAAGGAATGCGTGGTAGTGATGAATTATGACCTAAAAAGCTCAAAGTGGTAGAATACCAAGGGTCAGGTCAGAAAGGAGAGAAACAAATTCTTTGGTCAAAAGATTCACTACCGATAAATGGAGAATGTGGTGTTTCTATCGCTTTGTTTCTAGTAATATATTTAATGCTAATTAACCAGGAGGTATTCTAGTCATAAATATCAGCTTCCTTCGAGGTGAAGGTGGCTCAGGAGTAGGAGCTATAAAAATTGAAGGTGATTTAGGTTGAGAAACTTTAGACTCAGGTTCTTGTATGTATGGTTCAGTTAGTCTAGTATTTGAAACTTAACTAGTATTGGATTCAATTTGAAGTACTTCGTAATCTTTGGACCAGAGTGAAATAAGCCTGATTCTATTTCTTGTGTTAGGTTCACTTCGGTTTCTACTGTCTCATATTGTAAAATTATTGATGTTTTAGGTTCTTCTTAGGCTTTAGATCCTATTGAATTTGACCTTTTAGTTTTTATCTTTTCCAATTAACTAGGTTTGTATTCAACAGGTTTACCTTGCATTCTACGTGAATGCCTTAGTCATTCACCTAGGATGAAAATTTATCACAAAATCAAACAACATTCGCAATCCAATCCTAAGGTCTCTAAAAAGTAAAAACAAACAATTAACAAACGCTAAAAAATCTAAGGATTCAAACCATGCAAATGATATTTTCACAATGAAATCACTGCTTGGTGATGAAATCCAATGTCACAGAAATCAAAGTGAAAAGTTGCTATAGATAAAGTGAGTGGAACTAGTTATGTTGACAACTTGCGTAATGTATGCGATTCAATGCAATTAGACTTCATTTTTTCCATCTCAAATGAAGAATACACTATAGAAATTTCTGAGTGAGTCTAGCCAATGTCTGTACTAGGTACAACAGAGACTTCCCCTCCATTTTCACCTCACGCAAAGCCCTACGAATATGGTCACTAAGGTCATCATGTAAAACAATTCAACCTGGGGGGACAATTGCAGATCAAACATACATGCAAGGGCAGACTAACATAGCTCAATCCCCTTGAAAGTTCCTCAACGTGGTTAATTTGAGGTTTACTTCCAAGTGACTCCCAAGTACATTTTGACACCAGTTTTAGTACGTGTAAATCACTCTACCGTAGCCAATGAAGTGGGGTCGATCACTTCACCAGGTCCGATATGGTCTCGTGCTTGAATCCTTTGTAAGGGGAGCTAACCGAAGTAAAACTGCAGTAAATGGATTTTACTCCCTATCACAAGATACTAATATTTGTTTGCAACTTTGGAAAGTTAACACACTTCCCTATTCCAAAGCCCTACAACCTGATGTACTGTAGGTGGAAAATAGACCTAAAAATACAACCTTCTAGATTGATTTTATTAGCGTTGATTTTAAGAGTTTTTATTTTCTCAAAGGTAATGGATGTAAAACTAATGAAATTATGACTTGATGCAAATCCTAATGCAGTAAAAAATGATAATGTAGCCTTTTTGTTTCAATGAAAATCTATCTAAAGTAAGGAAAGATTCTTTCACTTTTTCAATTGAAATGTAAACAAAAACTCTAAATTCCACTATAACACTTTTCCTAAGATGAAGATATCCAATTTCAAATCACCCGAATATTGAAAGTAATTTCAAATTTTCACTTTTCCCAATAACAAAAGAAAACAATAAATCTCTCTTTTCATACAATCACTCAGAAATTTGAAAAATTCAATAAGAAATCAATAATAGCTAAAAATGAATTTTCCTTAATTGAATGATATGAATTCACTTGCATCAAATGTATGGTTCATGAACACTTCAACAACAGAAAGAAAAATGATTTTTTATTTCGAAACTAGTACAATAAGTATCTTTCACATATAATACCTAATCTTGCAAATCATTGATTTTGAAACACAAATCAAACTTTTTCAAAAGAGAAAACTAGACTCAAAACCTGATGTAATCAATATGAGAATGATAGACAATCATCAAGACAATACCAACATATCTCTCTTTTGATAGATAGACCATTCATTGGATAAGACCTTACGCTAATATGCAAAAACAAGGCAATCACAAGAAAATATTTCTATAACAGTCGACCCTTCTGACAATCATTCAAATAAGGTATAAAAGAGCATAAATTGACAAGAAAAATGAAAAGGTTTGGATTGGATGAGGATAAAATTGAAATTTTATAAAAATTCTAGGTATGTGTGCAGGTTCTAGTGGAAACTAGTGTGTATATGCTTTGTTTCAAAACAAAGATGCACATATATGTGCATTGTGCCTAAAACTTATGTGCGCACATCGGGGAATTTTGCAAAAAATAAAAAACAAGTCAAATCTAAGCCAAAATCCAAAATTTTAAACTTTCTAAACACTCAAGGAAGGCTTGTACAAAAGGTTCAAAATATCAAACAAGAAAACTAATGGAGAGTGAGACGAATCCCTAGTGAAGTCGCCAATTTTTTATGTGGACTCATCCCTCTTGCGGATAAGAGCGATCTCCCTAGACTTCAAAGAAACCTAGTAACAAACAATCTAGAATTGCTACCTTTCTCTAGACTATGATTAATTGAAACCAATATGATGATAGAGGCCACTTATCATTTAAACAAAATGATTGATGATGTCCCTTTCATAGCTCTCGTTCATCTGCTCCTTGATGCTTCATAGGTCCTCCTATCACTCCCCACAACTTCTCCATGAAATCCTGAAGGAGATCTACATTAAAAGAAACAAACAAGTGATCAAAGCATCCAATTTATAATCATAAGATAAATGGACTAATTAACTAATCATATACCATAAAATGATCAATATTCAATCACAATCTATGTAGGTGATCAAGGAATCCCACAAATTATATCAACAGAGATGTAATTGAGAAAGAAAAATTGCCTTATATTAATAAAATGGAGAATAACTTTATAACCATGTAACCTTGATCTTACAAGTCCCTTCCCACAATCTCCAACCATCTCCTTGAATCAATAGCCTTCCAACCTTAATCCTGCAGCATAGGCCTGTTTCCAACAATCCTTCCCAATCCTCAGGCCTGGGTTAGCTTTATAGGCTAAGAGTGGGAAGTTTGGGACCCATTTTCCAAGGAATGAGATCTACTAATAGTGGAATAGGGATTCCACAAAGAGAGGAAGTTTCGTCATGATGGTAGGGATCAAGATGGAATAGGAAACCATTCAAAGCTTGTTGGTTGGGATAAATGCTACCAACAATGCTTCTAGACTTTAATTTTTATTTTTACATGTGTAAAGTCAAGTTTACAGTTCACACTGTAAGACAGTGTGTAGTTATGCATAACCCCTAAAGGTGTTCTCTACATATGTGTAGAAATTAACTAGGGAACTACATAGGTAGCCAAAAACAGGGTTTTGTACCATGGGATCTAGAAATTCCACTTTCTTTGGGATAATTTAGATTCAAACTTTGCAGGGGAATGCTCCGAGACACATTTATGGATAACGAAAGATCCAAACTAATGGTCATTTTCCTAATGCAAAAAAAATGGCGTGTAACAGTTATGTTTTTGGAATTTGATACAGTTGGTGGCTAAATTTCTTTGCACATAATGGGGAGACTGGTGGTTGACCAGAGGATGGCCTAATGGAATATAGGCATGGGATATAATAAATAAAGAGTAAGAATTAGATAAGTTGAGGATGTTGAGGCATCAAAATGACAAAGTGAGGAAAATTTGAGAAGGTTAAGAGTGTGCACTTTAGTGTGTTAGCACCTAAATCTGCCTTAGGCTGAAGGAAGGAAAAATTCAGGGTAACCACAAACCATGCTTAGTTTGGTAGCTAGCCCTACTAGAACAGGAGAGGGCTCTCTCCGAGTCACACTCAGTGAATAGATAAACAAAATGGCCTGATATGACTTACAATGAAATATTGATCTTAGGCTAGTAAGTGAATATGGATACAAGAAACGATTTTTATGAATGACTGTGTTTCTGAGATGATATGGGACCAATGGACCGCAATGAACAGAGAATTTAATGCAAAGGCACAGATTACTTCGTGAGGCAAGATAGGCAGAGAGTCCAGCAATTTAGTTTGAAACAACGTGGAATGGAGAGATTCCTTAGGAGAGTGAAAAGGGCATTAGTACATGACCTTTTCAACATAAGAAAGAACACTGAACATGAAATTTTCCCACAGGCAGAGCAATAAAATTGAATTCTACCTTATCTAACTTAGAAAATTTCATTGGAAATGAATATGAAATGAAATATGAAACATAATGAAATACATATGAAACATATGAGACACATTTACTACACTCACAACCACATGAATCTCATGAAATAGAGCCACTGCCTTTCATTAATCCTCTGTAAAAATATACAATGAAGAAACAGAGTTTCTTTCCCACAGTCTCCCAGAAGTTACAAGCCAACCAACCTTTTGCAAATAGTTTTCATACAATATATAGAATGTGCCATGAAGAGATAGAATGCCCAAGGGTTGGGGAGTTACTCGAATCATTACAAAATGAAGGTGGAGAGCCAAACATCAGCTACAGGTGCAGTGTCACAAACATGACAAATGGCTTGGTTGATTGTTTTCCTTCCTTTGCCACTTGGATAGAAGCCCATATGGAGTGAAAATACTTTAAATGCTACCTTTGGTGCCGAAAAATTGAAGTGTATATGAGAGGGCCCACTTATGAAAAGTCATGAATCAAAATTTCGTGAAACAGAGGCAAATTGGGCCTTTTTTCCTATATGCGCCGCGCCATTTTATATATGCACCGTGCCACTTTGGAGCCAGTTTTGAGGCACTTTTAGGAGTCCAAAATTTTCTAAACTATGCTTGTTGGAAAGCCTGTCCTATCTACTTTCCAACCCAAGTGGAATTTTTGAATTTGTTGCTCATTTGCCCCTCCAAATATTCATTCTCCCAATATTGCTTCCTGTGTGTCAAAATAGGGGCAGTGAGGCCATTTTTTGGGTGTTTTTGACCTCCTGGAGACTCAAATCATGCCCAAGTTTCTTGCCCGAGTGCCAGTAGTCATGATTTTTCATGATGAATCCAAAAATGGAAGCCATTTCTCATTTGGATCTCCTAATCCTACGCGCCACGCCGGTGGCGCGACGTACAGGGAGAAAAAACCTGTGTTTTGACCAAAAAATTACTATGTGACCAAAATTGCCCCAAATTTCTTGAAATTTGGGCTGGAGGTTCTCTAAGAGGCACTATGCTAGGCCACAGAAGCTTCAGCCAAGATTCGAAGCCGATCTTTCTCTTTTTCCTCTTTTGCCTCTTTTGTCGCTTTGCTCAATTTTGCCTTCAAGCTCCTTATCCGGGCCTTTGCACTCATGTTCTGTGCCTTGTAATGATAAACCATCCTCCTCAACATGGTTTTGTCTCTATCGCCCTTCTCCAGTAGTCTCTCTAGGTGTATGTTGATCCTTTCTAGCCAGGACTCACGGTCATTGTTGATCTCTTGCTCCAAGGTAGTGAGCTCGATCCTCCTTTGTTGGGCAGCTTGTCGATTCTCACAGATGTTTTGCAGCTCCATGATCTCATGCTGGTCCTCAATCTATTTGTTTCTCTACTCCAAATACTTGATGATCCATTTGGCCCTCTCCACATTGAGTGACAAGTCTTGGATCTCTGTGTTTTGCTCCTGGATGGTCATCCTAAGTTTGGCATGCTCCACATCTGCATCATCATCCTAAATGAGGATGAAGTCGGCCTCCTGTTCACTTGATGGCCCCTCGTCATGCATGGGCCTCTTGCCCTTGTCCTATACCTGTGTCATTGATGCTGGAAGCGAGGCCCCTTCCACCCCGGGTGGAGATAACACTCGCTTTGCTACTGCAAACAAGTGCCTACTGCCTCTCTGATATGTAATGAATACTGGCATGGTAGTGGTCTCATGGCAGTCATACTGATGAGAAGGACCACCTATCTCAAGCTCTGATGAATGTTCAGATGCCATGACTGCTGTGTGTACTATACTTGGGCTGCCCTTTGATGATGGTGTGAATCTAGGTATTGTTGTGATATCTGCCACCGAGGGGAACAATGAAAGGGAGTATTAGGAGGGGAGTAATATGATGGAAATAGGGGTTATGGGGAGTGTTAAAACCCAGGTTGTTCCCTTTGACTCTAAGGGAATACGGTCGGGGTAACCACTAACCAGTCTTTGGATTACAGCTTCTAGCCAAGTTGTAAATCAGAGAGGGCTCTCTCTTTATGATTTGTCTCTGTTCTGATGGTATTTTAGGCTAGATGTGAAGCTCAAATTTGGTTTAATTGTTTGGTTGGAAAGGTTCAGCCAAAACGTGTATGCTCTTACCAGAATCTTGCATGACATTGGGCAATGGAGTCAGTGGTCCTTTGGTTTGGTGTGCTGTGTTGATATTTGTAATGAGAGCTGCAGAGCAAGATAATTGTCTGAGGAATAATGCTTTGAAATTTAGTTTTGATATGATATGTTCAGTATAAGAAAGGAAATTAAGGATCTTTCTATAAACTGATATGAAAAGAAAGCGAGTGTTACCTGGAAGCATTTAAGAATTTCTAGATGACATTCACAACATGGAACTAAATATAACATGAGCATTTAAGAATTCATGTTCATTTTAATCCTGAAGAAAACATTTACAGCAATATAAGATTGAGCACAGGGTGCGAAGAAACATGTCCTGAACTATTCTTTTTCTCTATTGCCAGATATGATGGAAACATAAAAATGAAATAACATAAGGAAATAGAACAGAGTTTAAAGAAAACATATCATTCCGCCAGAAAACACAGGGATTCTGCAACAGCACTTAGAATTATCAACAAGACACCAGAGTTCCAGGAAATCACTGAGCTGAAATTGCTCTTTGTATTAAACTTTTCTGAAAGTACAGAGTATACATGCCTCAGAGTAAAAATTCCCAACCCCTTATGCGTTACTAAGGGGAGTATATATACAAATTTACATAAGAAAATATCTGAATGGAGAGTAAATGCTCCATAAATGTTCAACCAACTGCTGGAGTGTAGCCATTGAGAGAGTAAATGCTGTAATCACTTTTAATCCTTTAGCTGTTTGAAAATGGTCAGAGACTGCTGACTTGGTGGCTCTTGGAGTTGGCTAAGGGTACACCGCCAAAATGTGCGCATTTCTTTATCTTTTGGCTAGCCGTCATAGTCTACTTGCTGAGTCAGCATTCAGCTGCTTTTAATGCTCACTTTATCTTTCTGTTTGCCTTGTATTGACCTAGAGCTGGCAGTGACCGAACAACTGGAGCTATCGTGGCAGAATTTGAAGCATTGCTTGCCACCAGTCTTCCTTAGGCATCTGATGCCTCCTAATCTTTATTAAGGTCTCATCGGCCTCTGTATATCTATAAAAATTGGGAGGAGTCTCAAAAAGGTGGTTCACTTCATTTTCAATAAAGAATAGGCCTCCCAGTTTATCATATAAACTCTGTCCTGAGGGAGGCCCTGTCTGTTTAGATGTACTGCTAGATGCAGTGATCTGATTCTCAATATATGTTGCAATCTTGTTGGCAAACTGATCCTGGGAGACTAATTTTCCTGCACCAGTTAGGAGGCTGGGCAGGCCTTTTGCTTGCAATTCTGCCAAGTTGACCTTGAATTCCTCCACATCTGCTGTGATCTCATAGCACTTCCTCTCCACAGATTGTACATAACTCCTGAGAGTGAGCACTTTCTTGGCAAGGAGGACAGCTTCTGTTCTGTTGGGGATACCCATGGCCGTCAGTTCCTCCTGCTCCTGCCTGTTTAGGAAGTCTACTATTCTGTTGGCCTGTTCTGGTCTGTTTCCCAGCAGTGCTTTGGCCTTATTGATTTCTGTATGTGCTTGGCCCAACAATTCCATCTGCTGATGTATTGTTTTTATTGATTTCCATTGTTGGGTGATGGATTTGCTTATTTTGGCCCATAAGATCCTCTTTATTGCGGCCATGGCTGTCTCCAGATTCAATTCTTTTTCTAAGGCCCTTATCTTGTCCTTGAGGGCCTTTATTTCTCTGCCCTGTTCTGCCACAGTTACCTTAGACTTGTCATATTTAGAATCCATCTCTACCAATTTCTCTTTGGCTTTCTTTATTTCATTGGCCTGGAGTTCCATCTCTTTGACAGCCTTGGTCAGGTCCTCTATACTTGGATTGGCCTCTTGGGCTGTTGATGTACCTGCTGCTTCTGTTGTGGGGGCCACTGTTGCCCCTGATGTTGCTGCTTTTGTGGAAGTAGTTGGAGGAGCTTGGGAAGATTCTCCCTGTTTGTCTTGTATTTCTCCTTCCAGCTCTTTCTCCAATTCACGGATCCTCTGATCCTGCTGTAGTAAGAGGTCTAGCTGGTCCTCAACCTGTTTTTGCTTTTGGAGCTCAGCTGTTTGAGGGTGCTCAGTGGGCGGCAGCTTCAATCTCTTCCTCAATGCATTGAGGTCGTCATCCTTCTTCTTCATGAGGGATTTTACACCTGTTGGATCACTAGGATCATGCCCTAGATCAATAATGATCTCCTCAAGAGACTTTATTCTATTGTCCTTGGCCTTAGAGGACATCCTCTCAATATCTAGCTGAGTGTTGGTGTTTTTTAAGGAATATTTCAGCTCATGGGCCAATGTGGCCTTTTCTATCAAGGTGGCATAGACCATCTCCCCAGCCTACTTGTGGAGTTCAATCTGGTCCATGGGATGTATATCTTTAGCTAGGACCTCCACCCTTGTTTTTATGAAATCTGCAGCTGTCTTAGGCTGCGGCCCCTTGGGCTTAAAGTGACTGAATATTATTTTCTCTTCTTGGATGTCATACACAGACATCAGTCTCTCTTGCATGGCTGGTGTAGCATCTATGAACTGTTTATACACCTCAGCCCTCAATAGCTCATTCTGAGCCTTTATTTGCTTAAAGGAAGCCTTGGTGCTCTTTGGCTTCTTGCTTTGTTGTGATTGAGAGGCCACCTCCAAGCTAACCTGTAAAGTTTGCTCCTGCTGAAAGGAGCTTGTCCCTGTGTGTTGGCTGCCCTCCCTGTCCTTTGTTGTACTGTTCAAGACATCTTCAGTAATGTCTTCCACCTCTGGGGAGTCTTCCCTTTGCCTCTTGGCTTCTGGCTGGTGGGAGGATCCACTGAGAGGAGTGGACTCTTCTCTTTGTCTTTTTACTCCCCTTTCTTCGTGTGATGGGGTCTGCAGAACTGGGACAGTCAATGGCTGAGTTTGAGGTGGTGGTGTTTGTGTTGTGGGAGTTTCTGGCAGCCCATTCTGTGGCATAACAGTTTGTTCTTGTTGCTGGCCCGTTTCCTGCTCTTTTTCCTGCTCTTTTTTCTGCTCTTTTTCCTGCTCTGTCTGCCCCTTTCCTGGTTCATCCTTTGCACCCATTATGCCTTTTCCTTTGTCCATTGCTGCTGTTGTTGTAGCAGGTGCCTGTGGTGCAGTCCTTGTAACCGAGGTCCCTTGTCCTACTGAGTAAGGTAGTCTGAAGGGTACCTGCTGCACATAATCCAGGTCAATTGTCTTCTCAAGCTCTTTCATATTTTTAAGCACTCTTTCTTCTTCAGTTAAGCTCTCAACTAGAGTGTCCAGTTTCCATTCTTGTGAGTTGGCATATTGTTCTATGTGAGCGTAGTGGCAATGCTTAATACCTAGGAGCCTATATTTAGTTCTCCTAGCAGTGATGAAACCTTGAGGGTCATAATGGACCCATCGAAAACTATAGGACAGCTTGTATTTGTCCTTAAGGATCAAGTCTGCCGCTTCCCATCCTTCCTTCTTGTTCATGATGAAGGGGCCCAACTCATTTTTGAAACTAAGGTGGGCCTTTTTCTTGGAGCTGTGGAAGTGGGTGAGGTCTGATTGAATTAATTGCCTATAATACTCCAAGGCAAACAACCTCATAGGTACATATTTGCGGAGCCTGTATGGACAGAGCTCACATCCATAAACCCTGAATACAGTATGGTGTTCATATAGGTACCAGTCACCTATTTTTCTTTTCTTAGAAAGCTGCAGAGCTTTCTTTGTCTCATTAGATATCCTGGGAGGAGGGGACTTCATCAGCATGCAACAGATTGGGTATACAAACTGGTCAACAAATTCATAGTAGGTATAGGGTGAATTTGTGACCTTGTGATAAACTGAGGTCCAGAAGATGACAGATCTTCTCTCCCCTTTCTGATCCAGCCTTCTGATGTAGCATGGGAAGGCTTCAGAATGATAAAACATGAACAGGTGGTAGATGTAGGCTGAGTATCTGAAGACCCCCTTTCTATCGAGCTTCATCAACTGGTCATGAATTTTATTGGCTATGAACTTAGCAAAGTTATACTTTCGGGCAGGGGGTTGGCGTGGGCTGTAAACAGACAACAACACTAGCATGGCTTTATCCACATGCTCACTGTTTTGATATCCCAACACATAGGCTATCATGTCTATTAGCAGCCTGCCTACATCATTGAAATGTACATTTAGAAAAGGAGGTGGCCCTGTAGGCTGGCACTCAGGTCTCATGAAGTTCCTGGTGACCTTTTGCAGCTCTTCACTGGTCATCTTGTCACCAGCTTCCACCAAATAACTCATGGAGAATGGGATCAGCAACTCTGTCTGCTCAAACTGTAACATCTTGTTGATGGACTCAGCATTTATGTAGAAGAGGATCCTCCCTGATGGAGTAATGACAGCTTTGTGCTGCACATCATAGTGTTCAGCACATAGGTGAATGATTTCAGGGAAAACATTCACAGCAGGGAGACAGTAATAGGGCAGGTTTGACTCCCAAATCCCATGTGTACCATGCCCATCCTTATAGTCTTCCCTCAGTTGAGAGAAGGTCTGCAAGAAGTCTCTGCTTCCCTCAAAGTCATCAATGAGACAATCCTTGTCAACAAATGGCAAGGCCTCTAGCTCCTTATTTGTTTGACTTAGTGGGGCCACACTGAGGGATGAGGATGCAGGAGATGCCATGATATCATCTAAATTTGTACAGGTAGAGGTAATGGTTTGATGAGTCTTTAAAGACTTTTAGCAGCTGGTCAACTGTAAACACAATCTGGTGTCCTTCTTTCAGTGGAAAATGCAAGCTGGCTTTTGTAGCTTACAGCAAATTTCACAAGGATGTGAATTGCTAATGGCAAGTTGCAAAGATAGTGATGTTTCTTTGGTAAGAATGCAGGTGGCCTGTAATTGGCAAAAGGGAACAATGCCGAGCACCTCGGGGGCAAATTTACGGTTTCAGCCCGTGGAATGAGCACTCCAATGTCAAATTATGGTTGCGGGGTGGTGCAGGTTGCTTGGGTTTGCTTCAGGTAACAGACAGAGCTGAATTTAGGAGTTTTACCAGTCTTTTAATGGTGAATTTTTACAGAGAATTGGAATGCATGGGCAAAGTGGGAAAACTGGCGAAATACCTGGAAAAACTAGCTTGTAAGCTTGCGAGCCGGGCTGTGGAGGCTTAATGCCGTTGAATTCTGGACTTGTAGCGGTTGAATTGTTGAATTTGATGGCTAGAGGACAAATTTCACGGCAGCTGGTCGACAACGGCTCCTTTCTTTTGCACGTGAAAATGACCGAAAACGGCTCATTTGGCCGTTTATAACGTTAAATTTGGAAAAAGTGGGTATTTGGCGCTTTTCCGCCGATGACGTCAGCATGACATCATGGTGGGGCCCGGGTACGGAAGTGACGTGGCACTGAGGTGTGAGCCAGGGTGGCAGGACACAGTGGCGGGTAGATGCGGTGGCAAGGCTACATGGAGGGCCACGGGACGCGGGGGAGGGCAAAGGTTAGGTGATGTCAGGATGACGTGCACGTGACGTAGGAGGGAGGACGATAACAGGGATGGCGGTAAGCGGGTTCCCCGCACCACCTTTGGGCAAAGGCGGTAACGGGGAGGGGGGCTCCGAACAACCCCATCGCCCGCCACGCGTCCCTGTACGGGGCGGAAAACCACTTTCCCCAGACGCTAAAGGTCGGTAGGTCGGGGAGCGAAAATGACCGCCCACCGTAAGATCTGGGCGGCGGAGATCGGACGACTGGCGGGACCTCCGAAGGGTCATGCAGGTTGGAAAGGGACCCGCCGGCCAATTAAAATATTCATTTAAATATTTCGGGCGGAGAACCTTGGGATAGTGGGTTTTATGGGTTTTTCGGATTTTCTCATAATTTCAAAAGGGGTTATGGGTAGGAGGGGTTTTATAGGGTCTTTCTTTACAAATGAAGGCTTAATGAGTGAAATGACTTGGAATAGGGAGAGAGATGAAAAGGAGGTTCATCAAAGTGACCAGGTGTCATTTTGATCCCTTTTTTAAAAGACCATATGGCTATAATGCCAAGGGGAGGGATATTTATACGAACTTTGGGGTTTATACACCATGGTGTTAATACTAGTAGGGGAAGGGTAAGATAGGGGAGTTACATAATAGAATTAGAGGTTAATATGGATGAAGGGGGTGAATAGGGCGTAATACCACTAAGTTTTCTTGGAAATAACTTAGTATGAAGAGTAGATCAAAATGAAAAGATTTTTACACAAGAAATGTGGCTTTTAAAGGATGAAGAACCTCCATGAAACCATAAATCTTTCCCTGCATTTTAACTGATAGGGGGATGTTAGTAACAAATGGGAAAAGGGAAGGAAGGGAGGTTAGACATGCTTTTTTTTGTTTTGTTTCTCTCATTTTGACCACCAAAGTCAAATTTTGAACTGAATATCACTTCTGAAACCCCATCTACCTACCCAGCTACTTTGCCTAGCATTTTTTGTTTCTTCTTGGAGGGTGCACTTGGACTTGCAGACCTTTTGTGTGCCTTTTCTTTTTCTGGCTTTTCCCCTTTGATTTTCTATCAAATTCTACCCTTATTTCTTCCAAGGTCCCAGATTAAACTGTTGGGAACCTTTCTTCTCTACCTGAACTACTTGTCTGCCAAGATTAAACAGTTTGGACAGACTTCTTTCTCTATTCTACAACAGGAAATTAAAACATGGCTTGATCCAGTTTAGGCTGTTGGACCATCCATCAAAATTGAGTCTTTATCAAGATGTAGACACACCTTGTCTCTTTGTGGAAATATGGGATCTTTGCATCATCAAAGCAGAGCATATTTGGACCTTTTATAGCCAATCATGAAATATGAAACCTATTGATATAGGTAACAAACAGCTACAACAAGGATATTATTATTTTAAAACCACACTGAAGCCTTGACATAGAGCTTTGGTTCTTAGGCTAATGATTCCATGTTTGATATTGATCCTGAGAAAAAGTAGGTGATAAGAAAGAAGTTTGAACTGGGTTTTAACCAATTCATAATTTTTATGATCTTACTTCAGATATTTTTGGCTCTAAAGGAATTAAAAAACTTCAAACCATAGACATATTTTAGTTGCCAATGATCAAACATAAGAAACAATAGTTTTTCTCACCTACTCACCAAGATGGTTATATAGTTCTAAGTTAGTAGCCTCAACTCTAATATATCCACCTCGACTGCTAATTTATCTTTCTTGACCAACCGCTCAATAATATTAATATAATTGATTCCCTAGTCCCATTCCATTGGTTTCAACTCTTCCAACATGGTAGACCACAGTTCCGTTGTGTTGATACTAGTAGAATCCAACCTTTGATTCTCTATAATTAGATCATCAACCTATTTCTTTATAACATTCAACTCCTTTCACATTTTTTTTTTATTTTAACTCAAAATATATTCTATTTTATCAACTCCTTTTCATTTTTTGGCATGGTTACTTTGGGTAGACCTGGGAGGGGGTGTTGCATCTTCATAGTCGTGGAAGTGGCGGCTTCTGTTAGGTAGTTACTTGAAGTTAGTGTTTGCTCACATACATTGCAAGTTGGGGCTTGCATACTAGTTGTGGTCAGTGATTGATGTAAAATAATATTTTTAATAAGAAGAAGAGAAAGACAAATTATACAATTTGTTTTCTTTTGGAAACCTTTCCACCTAATATCTGGTTTCCTCTTGTATTTGATGGTGTTTACTCTCATGGTTATTTGTTCATGTGTATTCATATTCTTGTGCATTAATAATACTTATGTTTAGATTTTCTACTTCTATGTTGTTCTACTAATTAATGTATTACTTAGTTAATTAAATGGAAAAGAGCAATTAACATGGTCCATCTAGTACAATATTAATTCACCCACCTCCCCGCCCAACTTAGTTTTGTGAAGCTCCCAACAATGAAAAGGTATTTTAGTCACACATGAGGGTAAAATTATTTTACATGCCATGAGAGGAATTTAATCTTAGTGAAATTGTAAATTGTATTCCTCCCAATAGGGTTCAAACTACAAATAAAAAAATGATTGCTTTGTCCTCACAAGGATGAGAAAGGGATTTCAAAATAGGCGAGGTGGCCTCATACCCCTTCCTATGAAAAAAATCATAAATAGCATCCAATGTTCTAGTAATGGTTATTGGTTTCAAATTATTAACATCATAATATATTTCTCTACAAAGTAAAAGGAAGAATAGATAAAACATAAAATCACATGACACTAATGAATTTAGGTCCAATTCTCTTCAAAATTAAATAAAGATGAAAAGAAAACAAATAAAAGGAAAAAAAAAATTCCATGTCATCCTAATAAATTTATACACATGATAACTTCTATAAGTTATAACCTCTTTATATTACCTTATAGCTATAGTTAAAATATTCCCATGAAAATTTTTATTAGAATTTTTTTTCTTTTAATAATTTTATTATTAATAAAATACACCTAGTCCTCATGTTACCTTTGTCTTTTAATAACTATCCCATTTTAAAAAATGCATTCTTAACTTTCCTTTCTAATAATAGTTTCTTTCTTAGCTAACAAATGCATACTAAATAAATATGATTGCAATAAGTACATCTTATCATCACCAAATATCTTTAGGCTTTAATCATCACAAAGAGGCATAAAACATAATACATATTAAAAACATAATAATACATATATATTTAGATATAAGAAACTATCCAAAAACCAAACCAGAAAACGATTATGTGTTCTTTAATATAAGACTAATGAGAAATAACCCTTTCCCTTACCTAGGGGTATCAGAATGAATAATAGAAGATTGAGGAATGGATTTATCCTTAACAATCAAATTCAGGATGCTTATTAAAAAAATATATATTTATAGTTTTGTTTATAAAATAATACTAATGTGGCTATACGATGATATCATTAGTGTGATGAGCTAATATTCCATTAGAGTATGTCATTAGAGTTTGGCATTGTGTCGGTGATTGTATGAGAAGATTTGATTAGTGATCAAATATTTTTGTTGTAGAGGTATTTAATGTGTTGTTGATTGAACTCATAGTTTTTGTGGGTCTAGTATGAAAATCGATGAAATGTGGCCTACAATTGTTATTTTGAGATTGTTGGGTTGAGTTTAAAAATATATGAAAGATGGTCCAAAAGCTTTTGATAGTTGGGTCCTTTACTCAAAAGTGGTGGCCTACAGAGGGAGTGGTAGCTTCCTTTAGGTGGTGGCCTTGGAAACTATTGGGGACCTCCAATAAGTTGGGGTTTGCATAGTTGTGGAAGCGCTGGCTTCTATTAGATAGGTACTTGGAGTGAGTGATTTCTCACATACATTACAAGTTGGGGTTTTCATTTTGGTTATGGCCAATGATTGATGTAAAATAACATTTTTAATAAGAAAAGAAAGACAAACGATACAATCGCTTTTCTCTTGGAAGCATTTCCACCTAATATATGGTTTCCTCTTGTGTTTGATGGTGTTTACTCTCATGGTTATTTGTTCATGTGTATTCCTACTATTATGCATTGATCATACTTATGTTTATATTTGCTACTTATATCTTGTGCTACTAATTAATGAACAATTCAACTAATCTTAAAGAATTGGAAAAAATAGGTTAAGATAATCCATCTACTATAATACTAATTCACCCCCCCTGTTATAGACATATTTGGGCATTGTAACCCCAATCTCATATGTCCATAAACCAAGGGCTTCTAAGCCCCTAAAAGTGTTGTTTCATACCCTAAAGGAACAAGGTCAGCTGATTACATCATCTCCCAGAAGTTCTCCTTGAAAAACTACTCAAAACTAGTCAAAAATGGACCATACAGACTGCTCAGTGCTAAGGTTACGATGCATCTCACTTGCTACATGAAAAAAGTGTGATGCATACTAAAAATCCCTTCTGTAGGGTGCGATGAGTGAGATCAGACAAATGACAAAGGAAGTTGGCTAGGTGGAAACCCAGAGAATCTTCTAGAAACTGCCCATTTAACACTTGCCTCTTTGAATTCGCCCAACGATGAGTAAGAGATCATGAAATCTCCAAGTGGAACCAATAACTATCAGAGAAATGACACTAATCAAAATCACAGAAGCTAACTCACCCACATGCAAATATCTATATATGGATCCCTCATCCTAGAGATCCAAAGGCTAGAATTTTGTATTTTGTAAGGAAGTGCTATTGGTTTCTCTGTGCAACATTGTATTTTGGGTGATCTAGCTTTTCATGAGGTGAAGAGGGCTTTCATGTTGGGAGGATGGCGTTGGGTCAGACCAATGGGTTGTAATCCTCTCTTCTACTACTTCTATCAATAAATATATTTGATTTTTCCTCCATATTATTGTATATCTCTAAATCTTGCATTGATATATGCATTTGTATGGTTAATATACATTTTATCCCATATTGTTTATGGTTATAGATCTCTATGCTTTGATGGTATTATGATGCTTTGAATCTACAAATGTTCTTTGAAGCAGGACAAGTAAGGAAGGATTGGTGAAGCTCTGTCAAAGGAGGGAGGAAATGAGCAAGGAGCCAAGTGAAAGACGGAGGTTGGCACTCTCTGCTTCTCTCTCATCTATCTCTCATAAAGGAAAACACAAATAAATTTAGTTTCTTTGTTTCTAGGATAGCTACCCATCTTAGTGGGACTAGCAGTTCCGAATGGACACTATTTTTCCTGGTAACAACCCCCCCCCCCCCCATCTTAGTTTTGTCAAGATCCCAACAATGAAAAGGTATTTTAGTCACACATGAGGGTAAACGTCTTTTAATATGCCACGAGAGAAGTCTAGTCTCAGTGAAATTTTAGATTTCCTTTCCCCCAATAGGGTTCAAACTACAAAAATATGATTTCTTTGTCCTCACAAGGATGAGAAAGGGATTTTAAAATAGCTAGGTGGTGTCACACCCCTTCATATAAAAAAATCATAAATAACATCCATTGCCATACTAATGGATATTGATTTCAAATTCCAGTATGAAAATTGATGAAATGTGGCCTACAATTATTGTCTTGAGATTCGTTGGCCCAATTTAAAAATATATTAAAGGTGGTCCACAAGAGTTTGAGGGTTGGGCCCTTTAGTGGAAAGTAGTGGCTTTTTGAGGGAGTGTTAGCTTCCTTTAGATGGTGGTCTGGGAAACTATTAGAGATAGGAAAATCCAACAAGTTGGGGCCTACATAGCCATGGAAGTGGTGGCTTTTGTTAGGTAGTTACTCGGTGCAAGTGGTTGATAACATATATTTCAAGTTGGGGCTTGCATACTAGTTGTGTCCAATGATTGATGTAAAATAATATTTTTAATAAGAAGAAGATAAAGATAAATGATACAATGTATTTTCTCTTAGAAACGTTTCCATCTAATATCTAGTGTCCTCTTGTGTCTGATGGTGTTTATTTTCATGGTTATTTGTTCATGTGTATTCCTACTCTTGTGAATTCGTCATACTTATGTTTAGATTTTCTACTTATATGATGTGCTACTAATTAATGAATGATTCAATTAATTGTAAAGAAATGGAAAAAAGCGATTAAGATGATCCATCTAGTACAATACTGATTCACCCACCTCCCCACCCAGCTTAGTTTTGTCAAGCTCCCAAAAATGAAAAGCTATTTTAGTCACACATGAGAGTAAAATTCTTTTAACATGCCATGAGAGGAATTTAGTCTTAGTGAAATTGTTTATTGTCTTGCTCCCAATAGGGTTCAAACTAAAAAAGAATGATTGGTTTTTCCAGACAATGATGATAAAGGGATTTAAAAATAGGCTAGGTAGCCTCACACCCCCTCTTCTAAAAAATCAAAAATAACATCCAATGCTCTGGTAATGGTTATTGATTTCAAATTCATAACATCAAAATATATTTCTCTTCAAAGTAAAAAGAAGAATAGATAAAACATAAAATCACATGATACTAATTAATTTATTTACATTTTTCTTCAAAATTAAATAAACATAATAAAGAAAAGAAATAAAAGGAGAAAGAAAAACACCATGTCATACTAATAAATTTATACACATGACAACTTCTACAAGTTATAACCTCTTTATATTACCTTATAGATTTTGATAAAATACTCACATGATAATTTTTATTAGATTATTTTGTCTTCCAATAAATCTATTATTAATAAAATATACCTAGTCCACATGTTACCTTCTTATTTTTATAACTATCTCATTTTAAAAAATGCATGTTTAACTTTTATTTCAAATAATAGTTTCTTGTTAACTAACACATTCTTATTAAATAAATATGATTCAAATAAGTACATCCTATCATCATCAAATATCTTTAATCATCACAATCAAACATAAAACATCATACAGATTGGAAACATAATATGGATATCTTTAAATATAAGAAACTATCCAAAAACAAAAACACCCAATAATTATGTGTTTTTTAAAATAGAATTAATGGGAAACAACCCTTTCCCTTACCTAGAAGAGTGAAGGAAGATTGAGGAATGGATTTATCCTTAACAAACAACTTGAGGATGTTTATTAAAAAAATTATTTATATGTTTGTTTATAATATAATACTAATGTGACTTCATGATGCTATCATTGGTGCGATGAACTAAGATTCTATCAGAGCATGTCATTATAGTTTGGCATTGTGTTGGTGATTGTATAAGAAGATTTGATTGGTGATTAAATATTTTTGTTGTAGAGGTACGTATTGTGTTGTTGATTGAATAAAGAGTTTTCGTGGGTCCATTATGAAAATATTTGAAATGTGGCTTATAATTGTTGTTTTGTTATTGGTTAGCCCAGTTTAAAAAATATGAAAGGTGGTCCATAAGAGTTTGAGGGTTGGGTTTTTTAGTGGAAAGTGGTGACTTGCTGAGGGAGTGGTATATTCCTTTAGGTGGTGGACTGGGAAACAATTTGGGTTAGGGACCTCGAACAAGTTAGGGACTATATAGTTGTGGAAGCGGTGGATTTTGTTAGATAGTTACATGGAGCAAGCGGTTTCTCACATACATTGAAAGTTGGGGTTTGCATTCTGGTTTTGGCCAACAATTGATGTAAAATAACATTTTTAATAAGAATAAGAAAACCTAAATGATACAATGATTATTCTCTTCAAAACGTTTCCACCTAATCTATGGTTTCCTCTTGCGTTTGATGGTGTTTACTCTTATGGTTATTTTTTCATGTGTATTCCCACTCTTATACATTGATCATACTTATGTTTATATTTTATACTTATATGTTGAGCGATTGATTAACAAATGATTTAGTTAATTGTAAATAAATGGAAATAAATGGTTAAGATAATCCATCTAGTACAATATTGATTCACCACCTCGCCCCCCCACTCGCCGCCGCCCCCCCCCAACCCAACTTAGTTTTGTCAATATCCCAACAATGAAAATTTATTTTAGTCACACATGAAAGTGAAATTATTCTAACATGCCATGAGAGGAGTTTAGGGTTATGAAACTAGCTCACAAAAGGATACAAAATAAAGATAAATGCCTTAGAATTCAGCTTCTTCGAGTGGGCAACCTCCTATACATTACACAAATAAACAATTCGTGGATCATATAAATGACAAGACCTCCTTTCTATATATATATATATGAGTCTAAGGGTTCATAATATAATCAGAGCTGACATAAAAATAATAGTGTAAGGGCATAATAATAACAATAGTGGGCTTCTATGGGGCACAATAGTAGCATTTTGGGGACTACACGGGCATAACAATATAATAAGGGGGGTTGTACTAATAACAATAAGGGGTTACACTAGTAGTGTAAGGACCTAAAATTCCCCTCTCGTTCAAAAGTGTTGTCCTCAATGCTTAAGTAGTTCTTGATTCTTCTATATAAAATTCTTGTCCTCCCATGTGGAATCTTCAGCAGGTAAGTTCTTCCACTTGATACGATACTCTGAAGTTGATCGATTTCGTAGTTGTCAGTTTCTTACTTCTATGACTACTCCAGGTTCCAATATGATTTTTTCTTCATCATCTAGTTCTAGCACTATTGTTTGAACTGGGATATTCTACAACTTTTGAATGAGTGGCCACACTTATTTGTCCTTCTTCCATTCATCCCTTGCTTCGTTCATCCAATCTGGTTGGATAATACAAATAACACAAAATAATGCTTCCACATCCTCGTCCTTTCTTGAGAGTGCATCTGTAACAACATTTTTCTTCCCTTTTTTGTAGATGATTACAATATATGGTCATATCCATTTTTTTTGTTCTTCTAAAGGTAATATTTGTTCTAAGAAGTATTTAAGAATATCATGATCCATTTTTACCTTGAAGTGTCTTTCCATTAGGTAAGGTTGTCATTTCTTAAGTGCATGTAGTATTTCCAACATTTCATTCTCATAACTAGCTTGCTTGAGATGTCTCTGTAAAAATACCCAATTGCCTATTGTTAGCTTCCTGTACCAATAGGTTTAATTTTTGATGATTGACTGGAGAAGTGCCAAATATGTTCATCCTTTCCATACTGCAAAGGTTCCATATTTTGAAGAATTTCACTATGTACAGGTGGTTGACTCTTGCCACAGTTGATGAATGGCCAGACAGTCTAATCTTGGCTAGATCATGTTTGAATTTACTTGTCTTAGAATAGTGAATAAAGGTCTACACAAATAGTTCAAGCTTGGGAGACAAGTAGTTAGGTAGAGAAACAAAGGGTCTCAACAGCTTAATCTGAGCCCTGGAAGAGATAAGGGTAGACTTAGATAGGAGGACAGCTAAAAGAAAAGAGAAGAATCAGGGTTTGCTAGTTCAAATGCACCCAATGAAAATGAAAAAAAAATGTCGGTGTACTAGGCTGGGTAGGCAGTTTTTGATGTGGGAGGAGTAGGACTATGAGCAATTTGCTCCTTTGGAACAAGTTTCATCTCATAAAAATCATAAGGTGCCATGGAAAGGTGGTTACAAAACAAATGGAGCATGACTAATTTCCCTCCCCATTTTTCCAAGAAGCACTTACTAACATTCCCCCGAAGGAAAATGAGATCTGCTCATTGCCTTTAGTCCACTTCATTTCATAGAAAAAACTAAGTGAAACTTTGTTTTCACCTAGGCAAAACAAGCCACATTTCTTGTGTAAAAAGTTCTTATTCCATGTTGCCAAGTCTCCTAAAAACTTCATAACTTGGTACCCTTTCATTCCCCTATGCCTAATTTTTCACTCTATAAACTTAGCCTTTGTCCATACATATCCATTCTACATATTCATATTAACCCCCTAACTCTACTATATAACTCCTATATAACTTTTTCCCTCCCCCTATTGTATAAAATAATAAAAAATCCCCAAAAACAAATATCCCGACCCTTGGCAATATATCCATATAATAAAGATTTTCGGGAATTATAAGGTTCACCTAGAACCTTATAATAAACCTTAGCGCGTATAAAAACCTTGAGTTTCATTTAACCTTTGGTTATATGAATAACCAGCCGTCCACAGTCTAGAGCGGAAATACACTAGAAACCCTCCAAAAACATTATGCAGCGCTAAAATATTAAGGTGGGTCCCCGTGCCACACCCCCGCAGCTTTCCATTCATCGTTGACCGTTGGATTGGGGCTCTCAGATCCAACAGTGCGAAACCGTGTCGTGATGCCCCCAACGCCCGAATGTTATGTTCCGGGAAAATGGCAGTTTCGCCGCCGTACATAGGACATGCATCGCCCACCCGCATGTATCGCGACCCCCCCGCTCAATACCATTGCTACCTGAAAAGCGGTGCAATAATACCACTTATCGCCCTCACTCCCCACCGCTGACGTCATCCGATGACATCATATCCACGTCAGCTCCACGTCATTGTTTCCACCTCAGTGCCAAGTCATCTGCCATGTCACCTTTCGTACCCCGCTACACAACAAGAAATCTACGTCATGATGACATCATCACAAAAATCGCCAAAAAGCCCATAAAGCCGATTTTTGTTTAAAAATCCCATAAAATTTGTTGTTGTTTACCATTGTTATTGTGCTATTTTACTAATCTTTTGCATGCATACGACGATGAATTCACCAGCAAACCTTCAGTCTACCACCTCAACCACCATAGCTCGGTGCCCCACCCTGCAAATCATCTTCCAACCAGCAAGTAACTCCAGTGCATTGTGAAAACACATATTTACCATAACCCTGCAAAAACCCTCCGAATTTCAAATTTTCGCTGTGAAAATTGTCCGGGCAACCTAGAAACTTGTTAAAATTTTCCCTACTGCCTACACATAAACACACCAAGACCACTTATTCATCAAAAAAACCTGCACATTGCATACCCCTCTGTACAATTTTCCCAACAAGCTGAGAAAAGAAGGTACCCACCTGAATCTTGCTCCCAATCTTCCTTAATGACTTCCCTCTGCAAAATTTCCCACTGAAACTACTATTTTTCCCACATTTTACTATAAAAACTACCAACTCCACCCCACTCAGCAAACCTCTCCCATTTAAGCTGAGCTCTAGGTCTGTTTGGTCAGTAATTGCCAAAGGAAAGGCCCTGAAACCATTTCTACTCAGTCCTTGCAGAACAAACCGTCCAAGCTTCATTCCTTTCTTCAAATTCTGCCCACTAGAGTCAAAACAAAGCACTCCAATTTGCAAATCCTTTGGAAAAAGCGCCAGGGCCTCTATTTTGCCCATTGTTGTTGTAAAGACCCACATTTCAATCAAAAACACCTGAGAACTTATAAAGATGGAAGCCCCTGCTCCAGTAGCCCTCAATGTGGCCCCTCTCAATGCCCCACATAAAGAACTGGAATGGTTACCCCTAGCTGACAAGGATTTCCAGATTAATGACATAATGGGTATCAAATCTCATCTCCAGGCCTTCTGTGAGATCAGGAACAGCCATAAAAACAAAGCTAACATCTTTGGGATTTGGGAGTCCAATATGCCCATGTACTACCTTACTTGTGTAAATGTTTTTCCTGACCTCATTCACCAATGTCATGCCAATTATGAGCCCACTCAAAGGGCAGTGATGTCTCCTTCTGGGACAATTCTATTCTATATCACCCCTGAATCAATAAATGAGATGCTGCATTTCAAACCAACTGGGCCATTAACTCCTCTTTCCTTGGGATTTCTGCTTGACCAAGGTGCCAAATTGCAAAGTGCAGAGATAACTAGAATTGGAAAAATATTTATGAAACCCAATTGTCAACCTCAGGAGCCTCTTCCATACCTGGACACTTGGTTTAATGAATCAGGAAAGTTTATAATTGACATGATAGCCTACATCCTGGGATTCAAAACTAGTGAGTATGTAGATGAAACCACATTGGTATTCTTAGCCATCTTTTCTCCAGGACAGCCCCCTGTTGTCAGGTATGACTATGCCACCTTCATAGCTGATAAGATCCATGAGAAATTCATGAGCATGGACAGAGAAAGAGTGTTTAAATACAAATCATACATATATCATTTTTTGCTCTACTATCAGTCAAATAGCTTTCAAGTTCCCCTCAGAAAATTTGATGTCAAGGGAGAGTCAAGGTCTGTAATCTTCTGGACCCCAATCTTCCACCATGTTTACTATTCTCCTTATATTTATTGTGAATTTATTGATCTATTCATATATCCATCCACCTCTTTACTGATAACAAGTCCTCTAGATAGGCTTTCTGCTGAAATGCAGAGAATTCTACAGCTCTCCAAGAGCTATAGCATAGGTGACTAGTACTTTTACCATAATCACACTGTGATCCAGATATATGGTTGTTAGTTGTGCCCCTATAAATTGCCAAAATATGTGCCAATGCGATTGTTTTCCCTGGAATACTTTAGAAAATTCATCCAAGCAGATGTAATTCATTTCCGTGAGGCCAAGAAAAGGGCACAACTTAAAATAAGGAATCAACTGGGTCCTTTCACCTTCAATCAGAGGGAAGCCTGGCAAGAGGCTGATGAGATTCTAGGGCAAAGACTCAAACTAAAACAGAGTTTCTATTGGGCACCATATGACCCCAATCATTTTATAAGTTATAGGAAAGTCAAAAATAAGCTGCCAACATATGTTCACTGTCCAATCCCTGAAATCTAGCAATATGCTAATCAACAAGAGTGGCTAGAGGGAACATTGTTTGAAGAAATAACTGGAGAAGAGAAATTGGAAAAGGAAATGAAAGAGCTTGAGAAAACACTTGACCTAGACTCTTTTGGACAGGTACCCTTCAATCTACCCCAGCACATTGGAGGTCATACATCTTTTGCTGAGAGCTCAGAGCAAGCATCATGAAAGGCCAGTTCAGCAACATAAGGCAAGGAAGTAATGGATACAGAACAATAGACCATGGCTGATCAGCCCACCACAACAAAAGAATAGGGAGAAATGAAAGCTCCCCCAGCTCAAACCAATGCATCAGAAGCCCCTGTGCTACAGACTCCTCAAAATGAGGAAAATAGTAGAAATAGAGACAGAGAAGAGGATGCCCCTGCTAGTGGACCATCAGAACAACCAGGAGATAAGAGGGAGAGGTTGAATCCCTATTCTGAGGAGGAATTTGTGGAAGATACCACAAGCACCATGAGAGATCAGGAAAGGACCGAGCAGAAAACATCTCCATTACCTGGCACCTCAGCTAGCTCATTCCAGCAAGAGTTGGAGAGGCAACATAGCGTGGAAGTGTCATCCACTAGGCCTCAAAGCAGGCAAATCTTAGATATCAAGAAAACTTTCACCAATATAAAAGCTACAAATGATCCAGTGAGGATGCAACTTTATAATCATCTGATGATGACAGCACCTACCAATCAACAAAGGCTAATGGCTGCTTATGATATTCAGGAAAAGAAAATGATCCTCAGCCATTTCAAGCCCAAGACACAGCAACCCCAGTCGGCTGTTGATTATATAAGAACCAATCTGGAAGTTTTCTCTAAAGATATTCACCTAATTGACCAGATTGAATTACATAACCAAACTAGGGAGATGGTGTATGCGACCTTAGAATATAAGGCATTTCTTTCTCACTAACTGCAAAATTCATTGCACAATACCTCTTCCCAATTAGAATTGGAAAAGGCTTCCTCCTTAGCTAAGGACAACAAGATTAGGTCCTTAGAAGTAATCATCATTGAGATTGGGCATAATCCTAAGGATGCAAAGGGCATCAAAGCACTAATCAAGAAGAAGGAGGACATTTCAGCCCTCAAAAGGCAACTAAAGTTGCCAATTACAGTGCATCCACAAAATTCAGAAGTGGCACAACAGAAAGAGGAAGAGGAGATGGTAAGTTTGCTAATGGGGATGAATGAGAGATTGGCAGAAACAGAGCAAGCATTGGAGAAGGAAATTAAAGAGAAGGAGGGAGATTCGACCTCCCAGCCACCTGAAACAGCTCCAATAGGTGCCACTGCTCCCCCCATAGGTACAATAGCAGTCCCACCTACCATCCTAGCATCAACAACAGGTACCTCAGCTTCAGCAGCAACAACAGGGCCAGATACCAGCATGGGCATGGATGAATTAATGAAATCATTAAAAGAGTTGGAAGCTCAAATGTCAGAGCTCAAAGAGGCAAAAGAAAAACCAGCAAAACTAGAGGTGAGCTATGACAAGTCAAAAATAACAGTGACAGAAAAACCAGAGAAGTAAAGGCCCTGGAGAACAAGGTGAAATCATTGGAAAATGATCTCACCTTACGTAAACCTCTAACAGACATCAAAATTATCTTGTGGAACAAGATTGGCCAGTCTATTACTGATCAATGGCTATCAATTCAAACAATCCATGAACAAATTGAATTGATAGAAAGGGCCCAAGAGAAACTTCAAAGGGCCAGGGCATCATTGGGAAATATGCCTGAGCAGGCCAACAAGGTCATCCATTTTTTGAATACTCATACTAAATAATAGCTAGCAGCTTTAGAGATCTCGGACAAGACAGACACCATTTTGACAGTGAAGAAGGTGCTAACAATGAGAAATTTTGTACAGACTTTGGAAAGGAAGTGCCAATAAATGAAGATGGATATCAATGCCTTCATAGAGAAGTTCACAATCTTGCAGCAAAAGGTTCTACCAAGTTTGCTAACCAGCAATCAAAAACTGTTATCACATTAACAATATCCTCACAAGATAAACACTTATGTTACAAATCAAATAACTGCATCATCCAACACTTCAGAAGACATAGGACCTCCTTCCGAACAAAGTTTATATGACAAATTGGAAAATTTGTTTTATATAGAACATGAAATAAATCATCATTTTTAAGTTAATCCTAACTTTTACAGGTATACTGAGGCTGATGAGAAAACAAAAAGACATCAGTTGCCTACAGACTAGTGGTGTCAGAGTATGCTGGAAATTTTACCTAGGTAATTTGGATCTTTCTGTCTATTTACACTTGGTCAAATAGCAAGACACGTGGCAGATATAGAGGAAGAAGCTCAAGCGAGGATCAGGACGCATTAAAGATAAATCAAGAGCAGGTGAAAGGATCAGGACTACAACGCAGGAATGCAAGTTAAAGACACAACTACCAGCTGAATTCCTGAGTTGAAAAGTCAAAAATATCTTGTCAGTTAAAGTAGCCAGCATAGCCACAATTACTCCTACATTTATTTCTGCATTTATTCCCTTGTCAAAGTACGTGAAGGAAGTTATTGCTTCATATCTTATCTACAAGATATTTTTTAACTCTCTTTTTGTATAAATACCTCCCCAAGGAATGTATTCGGGGCTGGTGATTTTCCTCTTTGGACCACACTGTAACTCTGATATTTTTAATACAAGGGTTGTTGGAGTGCACTGCTGCTAGACTGTTTGAATGTGGATTTGATGTTCTCAGCTCTGCTACAAAATTCTTGTGTCTTTCTTTGGATCAATAAGTTATTCTAAACTGTGTTTTTGTGTTTTCTGTGTTTGCAAATTTGATATATGTTTCATAATCTTAACAACAGGGAAAAAGAATAGCCCAGAACTTGTTTAAATACATAACAATAGGGAAAAAGAATAGCCCAGAACTTGTTTAAATACACTCTGTGTTCAATTCCTGCTGTTATTTATGTTTTCTTCAGAACTAGCATAAACAGAAATTCTTAAATGCTTTTGTTTCCACTAATTCTTTCACTTTGAAAATTGCCAAGGAATTCTTCACTGCTCCTTGAAAATATTCATGCACCTTCCCTCTGCCACCATGATAAAGGATTCTTGACTACCCTTTACGCCCTGGCTTACATCCCATCAATTTCTATATTTCAATATTGTTCCAAAACTGATTAGCTTGCTCTGTAGTATTTCCCTTTATCACAGAAACACACTCAGCAATCCATCTTCATAGACTCCATTGCCCAATGGAATAAAATCTTTTAGACTTGCATCCTAGATCTGTTCAAAATCACCATCCAAACAAATTAAAACAAAACTCTGCACATCATAACTAGCATAACAACTTCAAAAAACAAAGTTAAATTATAAAGAGAGAGCCCTCTCTGGATGCAATTTGGCTAGAAATTGCATCTAAAAGGTTGGTTAGTGGTTACCTCGGCCGTATTCCCTTTCTCATAAGTTTTGGGGAACAACCTGAGTGATAACACCTACATCAAAACTTCTTTCACTGTGATGTTCATATGCTTGTTGTTTCCTTCAATTTTTCACCAAAGCAGTGTTATCCTTTAAAAATTGTAGAACTTGTTTTTGATGCTCGATGTGATCTTTCATTGCCTGAATCTTTTTCTTCTTGATATGTCCTTCTATCTTGAGATTTTGAGCAATGGTAATTTCTTCTAGTGCATTACAGGATATGGTCATATTCATTTCTTGATGCTCGATGTGATCTTTCACTTCTTAAACATTTTTCTTCTTTATATGTCCTTCTATCTTGATAGTTTGAGAAGTGGTAATTCTAGCCAATGCATTACAAGATATGATTGGATTCATTTCTTCTTTCTCGATGTGATCTTTCACTTCTTGAACATTTGTCTTCCTTATATGTCCTTCTATCTTGAGAGCTTGAGTAGTCGTAATTCTTGCCAATGCTTTACAAGATATGGTTGGATTCATTTTTTATTTCTCTAGGGTTGGTTCCTGGTGTATATCCTCTTCTTTTGACATTTCTTGATCCTTTTCTTCCTCCTCTTCACAATCAATTTAAAATAATTTCCTCTCAGAACACTTATGACCATTAATGTATTTGTTATTACAATTGTAACAAATCCCTTTTGGTATTTTTTCTTCCAATTGTTGTGGTGTGAACCTTGTATGTTGTGGAAGGCTAAGACAAACAACACTTCCATATTTATAGCTATGAGGGGTAGACTTCCTTGTTTCCATAATTTTTCTTTCCACTTTTTTTTGCCAACCTGAATGCATTCTCCAATGAATCATGTTCCCAAAGGCGAACCTCATCTTGAATGTTATCCCTTAAAGTCCCTATGGAGGCTGTAATCCTCTGCTTCTCTGGAATATCATTTTCCCTTATATTTAATTTTTGAAAGCCCTCAATGTGCTCTTCCATTGAACACTTTTGTTTGAGATTTATCAATTGGTTAAAAAATGTGCTTCTCTTTGAATCCTCATAATGTGTTATCATTTCCTCCATGAAAATTGACCATGTAACAAGTGGTTTACAAGAGAAAAGCCCTTTATAACATAAAAATTGATCTGGTTCTAAATATGAAGATGCAATTCTTACCTTTTGTAACAGTTGCACCTCATGTAGATCAAAATATCGTTGCATCTATAATATCTAATTTAACAAATCATTTCCATCAAACTTCCTCATATCGCCTTTTCTTGATTTTAGGAGCTCGATCTCTAAACGAATATAACTCTATAATTTTAGATATTCAAGTTCTTCAATTGCATCCTACAGTAGCCCTCTGAGTCCTACTTCTAACCACACAAGTTTGATCAGGATTGGATTATGTAAGGAAGAGTTATGTCAAATCTCCCACGATGACCTGATTATACACTACTTTAGTAGAGCGAACTTGTACGAAGATCCACATGTCACTATTTGAACCTTAGGTTCTAAAACTAATACGCACAAATTTATAGTCCATCTTGTTTCTATAAAGTTTTATGAAATTTTAATTAGATTCTTTGAGAGAGACTTATGACAATTTTCCCAAGGTCACATGTTTGAGATGTAATTTGGGTGCCTGCAGAAATGCTAAATTTCTTGGATTGTATTGATGAAACTATAGCGAAATAGGATATGAAATTCAGGCTTCAGCGCACCAAGTTTTCGGCTCAAATGGGTTTTAATTTTAGAGTGAGAAATTTCATATAAACAAAACTATAGCGAAAATTCCATGATGACTTGTTTGAGATGGAATTGTGGAGTTTACAAAAACCCTAACTTCCTCAAATGATATCACCAAAAATATTGTGATACAAGATCTGAAATTTGGACCCGAGGATCATTCCAATTTAAGCTCAAATGGGTTTTTGTTGTAGCTTCAAATGATGCAAAATAAAAGTTATAGAGAAAATTCCATATTGACATGTTTTGGAGCAGCAAAACCCTAGAATCCAAAGCTCTGATACCAAATGTTATGAAACTAGCTCACAAAAAGATAGAAAGGAAAGATAAACACCTTAGAATTTAGCCTCTTCGAGGGAGAAACCTCCTTTATATTACACAAATAAACAATTCTTGGATCATACAAATGACATGACCTCCTTTCTATATATACGAGTCTAAGGGGTCATAACATATTCAGAGCCCAGATAACAATAATAATGTAAGGGCACAATAATAACAATAGTGGGCTTCTATGGAGAAAAATGATAACAATATGGGGACTACATGGGCACAAAAATATAATAAGGAATTTGTATTAATGACAATAAGGGGTTACACCAATAGTATAGGGACCTAACATTTAGTCTTAGTGAAATTCTATATTTTCTTTCCGCAATAGGGTTCAAACTACAAAAAGATGATTGATTTGTCCTTAGAGGGACGAGAAGGGGATTTTAAAATAGACTAGATGGCCTCACACTCCTTCATATAAAAATAACATAAATAGCATCCAATGCTCTAGTAATGGCTATTGATTTCAAATTCTTAACATTAAAATATATTTCTCTTCAAAGTAAAAAGAAGAATAGATAAAACATAAAATCGCATGATACTAATGAATTTACGTACAATTTTCTACAAAATTAAATAAACATAAAAGAGAAAAAAATAAAAGGAAAAATAAAAAATTCACATCATGCTAATAAATTTACACACATGATAAATTATATAAGTTATAACCTATTTATATTACCTTATAGCTCTGGACTATTTCTCTGATACTATGATTATAGCTAACGCATTGGTTGCATGTTGACATGTGGTGATTGATGGGAAATCCATGAACGGGATGAGAGGGCCGATTTATTTGATGATCTCGTGGCCACCCATACCTACGAGGGAGAATATGTAACACCATATGAACCGAGGACAACCGAAATCAACACTACATATGCTAGTGGTTCTTTTGTATTGTATAGCTCTTGATGGATAGCTCTTGAGGAGCTATGGGACCATCTTGAGGGGCTATGGGGGAATTAGTGCCTGATATTGGCTCTAATTGTTATTCCTTCTCATATGAAAAGTCATGAGCTTAGTCAATCTTGATCTAAGGCCAGTCCTATTTTGATAGGAAGAGCTCTAAGGTAAGGCTATGAGATATGACCTACAAGCTTTGTCGGTACCCTCAAGACTAATCAAAGTACCCAGTAACAAGGCTCCTCAACTCACATCCACTAGCCTGGGGTTGATATATTTTATAGAACATGCCTATAAGGTTTATTCAAGTCAGCCTAGATCCTCTCCTAGGCGTCTTCTTCTATCTGACACATAATTATATCTATGCACTTGTCCCTTCAATATATCCATAAGACGCCTTGTAAAATACCTTGCGGTGGATTGTTATTTCCTTTATGATGATGATGATACCTTATTTTACAAGCTTAATATGTACTATAATATTGTCTGTAGTAGAATGGAGGTGGATATCACAACAAAGCAGCTCAAGACAATAATGCATTCTTTTGGTCAAAACCCCAATGTATATTGGAAGTGGTCCAAATGTTTTATATTCAATAATCCAGTATCGAATACAATCAACCACAAAAGAGTAGTTATAATATGCGTGTAAATGCAACATATTAAATACACCATTCCAAAATGATTTTTTTAGGAGAATCAAAGAAATAGATGAGTCTGGCTATCCATCGCCTCCATACATGAAAACAACAACCAGGCCCACTCTGTCCTTTACGACACATTGTCTCATTACAAGATGAAGCCAAAAATATACATTTACTAATATTCTTAAGCAGAACAAAAATATGAAGCCAATATACAAAGATTCTCTGAAGGACTGCTCAAACTAGAGTCAACTTGCCTCCTAGGGAGAGCCACGTCTGTGCCCATGATAAAAGTTTACAGTGGATTTTCTCTATAAGTCAACTCCAATCCTTAATTACATAACAATTAGGTTAGAGCATAAATCTAATATTTTCAAAATCTGCATCCAATGCAGTGGAGATAACACCAAAATTATGATAAATCTCCAATACTAATGCATCATCTCGGTAAGAAGAGATCATATGAGATTTATTATTATTCATAAGGAGTGCAAATACCGATCAAAAGAGGTCAATCTACCAAATAGTAAAAAATCATCGACAAATATCAAGGGAGTAGTTGTGACTTGTCTACTGCACAATTACATTTAATCCATCTACCTCCACACCTGCAACCAAAATTATTGCCCTTGTGAATTTTGTGACTAATTCCTCCACAATCCAATATTTTATCCTCAACGTCTTCTTCTCGAAAAAGTTTTCATAGATACTTTTAAGTAGGGATAAATTCTACTAACACATATTCTGTAATTTGCCTCCACCATCCTTGTAGAAATTATGGTGTATAGTTGCAACTACTTATGAAGTTTTAATCAAAATAACAAGACACAAACCTACTCTATTGCTCTCTCGAACTTAATTCACACAAGTTAACATCATCCAAGTTGTCTGTTGATGTGGAAATTCGAATTTTTTCAATTTAATCAAGGAAAAATCAAATTGAGAATTTCTTGATGCATTTTTCAACACATAGTTCATTGGAATGTATTACTTTCACTATGAACTTGGCATAGTTCACATGTTAAGTTCATAAGGTTTTTGGCTAATGTGGTTCTATGTGTTGTTTCTATAAACAATAGGTGTCCAACTCTTTCTATTAGAAACAAGACTCCCTATGAAATGTGCTATGGCCACATTCCTTCAGTGAGGCATCTTAGGGTTTTTGGTTGCTCATATTATGCCTTCATACCTAAGGAACAGATAAAAAAACTTAGTGCAAGGAATCACAAATGTATCTTCTTTGGGTACTCATACCTCGAAAGCATACCATCTCTATGATGAAGTGAATAAGAAGTTTATAATATCTAGAGATGTGATCTTTCTTGAGTCTTCCAAGATTGACAATGTTGTTGAGTGGTAACTTAATTGTTTGGATATATTTGAACATGCAAAGTATTTTCGAGAGTTTTATAGTGAGATTCCACATATCCTTCTCTTAGCTCTATAATTTCTATGAAGAGCCTTGAATAAATCAGGTTGAAGGAAATTCCTTCACCTGCTTTGTCAGGAAAGAGCTAAGAGACTATTGGAAACAGGTAGCCAAATTTGACAAACGGTGAGGGTACATGCAAGATACAAAGCAAGGATTAAAGCAAAGGAGTAATTCAGAGGAGTGTACTGACTACATACATATCATCAAACATCTTTCATCCCACTTAGGATGCCTTGCATCGTGCCTGGTTAGTCATAAGATCATGTTGGTCACAACCTCAGTAGCTTAAATAAACAAGTGGTAATACTCTTCATCTTCTATGCTATCTAATAAACAAGTGAAAGGGAGCAAGACACGTAGATCAAACACATGGAATGACTTTCAATTCTTGCAACCATGAATGTCATTGAAGATGGAGTGATACGCCAATGATAAGCAAACTTTTAAGCTACATTAAGAGGTGTATTTCAAAAGACGTGCTTTGTTTTCCATACCTAGCCTCCAAAGGGTTATGCATCAGATGGAGTCTTCATGCGGTCCTAATATTCTATCATACCTTGGGTTTCTTGGTCTGCTTATTTTTCTCCTCAGCTCCTTGAGAGTCATCTATCATGTCATCTTTCTTCATGGCCTATGAGAGACATAATTGTGTAGTTTCAACAGGTAGTGACTGTTGTGGGATGAGGCCTTGGGAGGACACATTTACACATTTTTAGGATGTAAGGCACTACCTAGGACGAGGCCCTGGGAGGAAACATCTATGCAATTTTAGGATGCAAGGAAGACTAGGTAGTCAAGGGACAAAACTGCACAATTTTTTGAGATGGTGGGTTTTGGCTGAGGGAAGGACACTGGAAGAAACCACTACGCATTTTTGAATGGTAAGGGAGGTTGGGATTTCTGTGCATTGCACAGTTCGAACAAGAAATGGAAAATATTGAGGGTTACATATGTGAAGTGTGTAGTTCAGGAAAGTTGGAGGAGGCTAGGTTGCTAAGGAAACTTCAAAATTTAGCTAAGTGTGGGATCAGTGGAACTTATGTGAATAGTGATAAAACTTCACTACAATCACACACTTGAAAACTTATCGATACAACATAGAGAATCTAGAACATATAACACATACTTCACTTAATGCAACAACCTTTGTGGCAGCTTATGGCAAGTGCAGCTTCGATTATAGACTTTGGGAGGATAAAGGCGACACTTTTGTAAGAGTGTGTGGAATGAGTGTTAAACATGTCTCATTCTCATAAATATTTCCCCTTGAAGCAAAAAAAACCTCCCTTTGCATGACAAGCAATTACCCCCATGCCCAAAGATGACACATTCTATGTAAAGATAAAAGCATAAACGACTCTTAATATCAAAAACGAGAGCTTGAGATCATCAACTTACCAATAAGTGACTAAGGAACGATTGATCACAATATCCACAGTAGGCTTTGAAATTTAAGTGTAGGTCAAAATTTTGGAGGGTGTTGCAGCCTCTACAATAGAGCCTTCACCTTCTTGCTAGCTTTGTTTTCAACTAGTGTCTTGAATTCTACGAACTTAGAGAATGTCTAATCTTTATTTCACGTGAAGAAGATCCAACACTTCTGTAAGAAGTCATCAATAAAAGTGAAAAGATATTTGTGTCTAACAGTTTAGGTTGTCGAGAAAGGTCCATAAACATCATAGTGGATCCTTTCTAGGACTGCATGTGCTTTGTTGTCCTGATCATGGAATGTGGATTTTATGTACTTTTGTAATGTACATCTGATGAGCCCCAAAATTGGTAAAAATTTGGGCTCATTTGGCATCATTTTCATTGTTCAGCCCTTGTTCAAATCCGTCATTTTCTATAGTTTATGCATTATTTTTAGTATGTTTGTGCCTTTGGTACGAATAGGGGAAGTTACTTTTCCTAGGTGGTTAACACGTGTCTATTTCAGGTTTTTGACATATATTGGAGCAAAAGTCAAAGAAATCATGAGCTATAAGGCAGCCAAGCTTGAAGTTAGGACTTGAAGGAGGGATGCCTACGACATTCAATGACCCTTCCTCAGGATTCTCACCTTCAACTCCGAGCTCCAAAGACCACCAAGCCGAATCTAGAAGGCAACCAATCAGCATTTAGAAAGGGACTGTTTGACTCACAGTTTGGCAGTCGAGTTCAACAGATTGAGGAGGCCAGCTAGGTCCCTCGTTATCTATAAATGTTGAGGCCTCAGCCTTCGTGAAAATACTTTTGGAACATATTGTGTACTTTTCACTTCAGTGCTGCAACAACTTTATTTTGTTCCTTTGTAGCCATTTTTGGCATAACTGTTATGAATCTTTTTGGATAATAAGAAGCAGTTTGGTTTCCTAGCAAATCTGAGTTTTTCATAGGAGCCAAAGCTCTCAGGGTTGGGCCCAACCTGAGAGCCTAGGACCTCCTTTCTGTAGTATTGCTTTTCCCTTTACGTATCACTGTTTTTCTCTTTTATGCATTTTAACGCATTGTTGTTCAGTAGATTTCGTTATGATGCTAGGATAGGTCATTGTTTATGAATGACTTTGGTTTAGATGTTTTGGTAGGATAATAACAGCAAGATCTCCAAGGAAAAGATACAACTACTCTCCTGGTTTCACCTCGGCCTTATTGGATTTGGGGCTGAAATCAAGGAAACAATGTTGCCTCACAAAAACACTAGTTTGTTGTTTATGCAATCTTTTAGTGTGCTTGTTTTAGTTGCAGAGATTGGCATGGGTTTGAACATCTGAAATGTTTCCTTACATAGATGGTGTACAAGGTTTTCTTCCCAAATCAAGTTGCTGCTCATTTATGTTGATTGATGGATAGAATATATTAGTTTAGGATTTGATCATTTGCAGGTTTTTGTAGAATTGATCAAGGCCCACCGTGCAGGGCATCCTCTTCCTTCATCCATCCTCCCAAAGCATAATCTAAGCCTCATGTTCTATCTCGTAGCTAAGTTGCCCTTTTCCCATATATCCTTTATGTTTACGAGACCTTACCTTCTTGCTCATCATTGCCCTAGCCATCTTCGAGCCAAGTCAGCCTTCTACACCGAACCACCGAACCACCCACCAGTCCTTAGGCCATGTTTAGACCCCTACCCTACCTCTAGATCCATCCATGCACCTTCCCTCACTCATCCACCTCCTAGAGACTGACTTCCAAACATCCTGTACAAGTTCTGAAGTTTCCTGTAGAAATTCTGAAGTTTCTTGTAGAACCCCTGCAGACTTCCTATAGAAGCTCCCAAGTGAGGTTTCCTAATAGCCAAACCTTGTGAGACTCTGGGGAAGAGTGTTAGGGACTCCTTGGACCCTCTCTGAACCTCTCCAACTATCTCCAAGTATTCCTCTTCCTTGATTCACTCCTGCACAGTGAAGGACAGTTCAAGCATGTGCATGTAAAAACCGACACTTAATCAATAAAATACAAAAAGATACTTTCTAGAACAAAAGTAGTCTAAGACATGTGCATTTTCCCTTTTTGAAGTCAATGGCATCTCATTCAGCAGTTTTTATTCTCATTGTTGCATCAATAGAACTAGCTAGTAGAATTAGGGTTTTTTAGGGTTTGCATTCCTCTTTGGCTTTCAGTTTCTTTCCGCAAGTAGATTAGCTCCCTTTTGAGTTAGCTTTCATCCATCATTTACAAGATTCTTCTAAGAACTTATAGAAGTTGGCTAAAGCCCTAGCGGACTTGTGCCAGCTGATCAAGTGACAGTTGCGACAAGAGCTATTACTTGTGCATACAACACCGTCGCTTCCAATTTTGTTACGAACAACCGGGTTGATAAAAGTAAAGAAGGGAGTCCCAGGAGTTGCAGCATTATCGCTGCAATACTGGAGCCCACCATCTTTTTGGCGCCGTTGCCGGGGAAGTGTCAGAGTATTGGTGATTATTGCTATTCTTCTATTTTCTACTACAAACTTCTACTAAGTAGCTTATTTCATTTCCATTCTACTATTTCATTCCCGCAAAAGTAGACTAGACATTTCCTGCTTTCCTAGATTAGCCTTCAAATTCCGCAATTTCAATTCTGCAAGCATAGATTAGAATTTAAATTATGCTTTCATAGATTAGCATTTCAATTCTGCAAGCGTAAATTAGCATTTCGATTTCACATTTTCCTTTCAGTAATATAGTTAGCTGCAGTTCAACCTATTTTAGTTTTCCAGGTACAAAAGAAAAAATACAAAAAGCAAGAAAAGGTCTTTCCATTTCATGCCTCGTAGGAACAGAGATAAGACCGAAAAATTCTTACCCAACACCCCCACCACATCACTGAGTCAACTTTCTCTTTTCTCTGGTGACAGTGAGCCAGAAGAACCTATAGGTGAACCTCCTGAGATATTCAAAGATCCTATAGCGGAAGAAGAGTTAGAAACCATTCCGTCTGCAGCCATGGCCGAAAACCGAAATGGGAGAAGAGAAGATGATAGGATAGAGGGTGCCTTTCCCATTCGAGAGACCAACGGAGACATGAAAATGAAAAACATAAGTCCCTCTGCACTACCTCATTTCCATGGTCTGACTTCTGAGGACCCTGATACCTTCTTGTTTGAGTTTGTTGTCCTTTGTCAAACTTATGACTATGCTGAGGATGAGAAAAAGCTGAAACTCTTTCCCTCTACCCTCAAGGATGTAGCATTACGCTGGTTCATGGGGTTACCTGGAAACAGTATCACCACTTGGGCTCAAATGCAACAAGCCTTCAACATCAAGTACAGAGACTACTTTAGGTCCAAGGAAACTAAGGGGGAAATCTTTCAGATGACCATGGGCAGTGACGAATCTTTGGAAGACTATGAGGAAAGGTTCCAACTCAGTTATAAACGAGCTAGGTGTACACTTGACCCGGAATATCTGAAGTTGGTTCTACTCCGAGGAGTCCCTGAAGACCTTTTGGACACCCTTAACCTACTGGCTGGAGGAGATATCTACCAACTACCTTATGAGGACATAAAGACCGTGTTTAGAAACCATTCTAGGGCTGCCCGGAAGAAAGGTAGGGGAAGTCATCTCTCAGCTAGCAACTCTCTCTCCAAGCATGAGTTTGCTAACCAGATGGAAGATCTTAAGAGCGAAATGAGACAGACCATTGCCATGCAACTTGATACCTTCCGAATTTAGCAGAAGAAGGAAGAGGCTGAGAGGGCCTTGGCCATTTTTTCTCCTAGATGCACAAGGAAGCACCCAAAGAATGAGTGCCCATTACACTCAGTAGAGGTATGTTTCGTGTGTGAGGAAGACCATCGCACCAACCAATGCCCTACCTTGCCTGGATTTAAATCCATGTACCTAGGGACTGAGGTGGCTACTGAACCTCTCTACTTCCTCAATCAAAGGAGGCCTCGTGGACCCAGACCTTATCAGCAGGGAATGCAAGGGTCATCCCAAGCTTACTACCACCCCAACCAACCTGCCCATATGCCTTCTTGGGGTCCCCTTGCTCATCCTTCCTGATCCACACCTCCTCCATGGTCTTATCCATCTCCATACCAAACTCAACCTCCCTCTCACTCGTTTCACTCTCATGCCTAGCCACAACCTCAGTGGAATGCACCTCAACTGGGGTGGAGGCCCCAATACAACACTCCTCCCGCCATTCTGCCTCCACCACCAACTCAATCCCAACCATTACCTCCTGCTCCTCCAAGACAACCCGAGATGCCTGCTCAACCGAACCCGAACCCCAACAACAGACAGGCCCAACAGGTATATACTGGGGAGACATCATGCCCTAATGCTGTGGAGATCCAGGAGATCAACCTGCGATCTGGGAAAGTCCATGTAGAACGCCAACCTCCTCCCTTAGAAGAGGAGGAAGAGAAACAGGAAAGTGAACCCCAAGCCATTCCACCCTTTCCTGAGCGACTCACAGTGACCACACAACCCAACCCAGAGGAGGATGAGCTTCTGGGAGAACTCAAGCAGTTGTGTGTGAAAATTCCACTTCTCCAGGCCATTAAAAAGATGTACCAATTTA